>JAGDQP010002170.1:24991-108760 GCA_022664845.1 Lepisma saccharinum
TATTATTATTATTATTATTATTATTATTATTATTATTATTATTATTATTATTATTATTATTATTAGTAGTAGTAGTAGTAGTAGTAGTAGTAGTATTACATAGCATAAAATTCAAGAGGTATGACATTTATTGCACATAAATATAGCAACAATTCTAAATTTATTCAAAACATATATCATTGTGCAAGTGTCCTTTGTGGATACTGGCTCGTTCACAGCTTACGCAAAGGGGAGACGTTTGTGGTTGAGTTCAAGCAACAGTTCTGTGAGTTGCAGAATCAGTGCCAATTTCGGGTTGGAGTTACTGGTCTCCTACCAAGCGCCTCCTCAGGTGGCGGATAAGGGAATGCCGACCAGATATGGTGGGTACCGGAAATATCCCGGGGCGGACCAAAACCAGTACTGCTGCCTTGCAGTTAGTAGAGGGATCTACAAAGGCTAGGGGAAGATAACCCCGAACAAAAAAAATCGTGGTGAGGGGAAGCAGCATCACCATTACTACCCTGAGGCTGAAGATGAATGACATCGGCAAGGCTCAGAGATGGACAGAGGGCGACATCTTGAATGTCTGCCTTTACTGCGAGGTCGTAGATCTGACAACTCTACACCGCTAAAACATGTCAAGAAATAGTAACAGATGGTTCATGGATTCTCCTGAGGTAAAATATTTCGGAGGTAAACTAGTCCCTCATTCGTATATCCGGGCTGGGACTGCTTCAGGGGCTCCAAGAACAGGATTAAGAAAGACATTAGAATAGGAACGTGGAACATACGAACATTATACCAAACGGGCGCTCTTCAGGTGGCGGTACGCGAGACCGAGAAGTACGAGCTGGACATATTAGCGATACAAGAAGTTAGGTGGAAGGGTCAGGATAGCATCCGACAGGGCAAGTACACTTTCTACTACGGGGGAACACAGTCTCACGATTTCGGAACAGGATTTCTCATTAAGAACAGTATCCTTCAGGCGGTTCAGAATATAGAGTTCGTAAACGAAAGACTATCGTACGTTACGATACGTACTCGATGGGGCAATACGGTTTTATTAAACGTCTATGCTCCGAAAGGGGGGGCTACTGATAACGACAAAGATATATTCTACGATGAGTTAGAAAGGCTGTTTGACCGAATGCCGAAGTATAATTTGAAAATTGTGTTGGGTGATCTCAATGCAAAGGTAGAAAGGGAAGAAAAATATAGACCTGCCATAGGCAAATACAGCCTTCATGAGAAGAAGAACAACAATGGAGAAAGACTGATAACTTTCGCTATCTCGAGAAACCTACTGCTAAAGAGCATGTACTTTGAACACAAAGACATACACAAATACACATGGGTATCTCCGGACGGCAAAACTCTCAACCAGATAGATCATGTATTAGTAGGCAGAAGAAGACACACCAACCTAATAGGTGTTAGGTCGTACAGAGGAGCGGAAGGTGACACCGACCATCAATTAGTGATCACAAAGGTAAGGGAAAAGTTATGCATCGCGTACAGGGAAAGCAAGGGGTCAAAACAGTTGAAATTCGAAGTTAAACGATTAAATAATCCGAGCATAAAAGCAGATTACCAACTCGAACTTTCAAATAGGTTCGAAATCCTAGCCGACTCGAATAATAATAATAATAATGATAATAAAAATGAAATTGATGTAAGTAAGATGTGGGAGGCAATTAGTGAAACAATTAAGAGCGCAGCGGAGGAACGCATCGGTGAAAAAAAATTAACAGGAAAGTAAACCTTGGTTTGATGAAGAATGCCTTAAACTTCACGAGGAACCAAAACAAGCAAGGCATCGATGGCTAAGTAATAAAAGCGAAGCAAATACCAACCACTACATTAACGCGAAACGAAACGCCACACGCGGGTACAGAAACAAAATGCGAGAATATTTAACGCAGAAAACTCAGGAGATAGAGGAAAACGGGAAGACAAATAACATACGAGATCTATACAAAGTGGTAAACTCGTTAAGAAAAGGTTACCAGCTGAGGCTAGGATAGAAATGAACGTGGAAATCTTCAGGTTGATTTGACTAAGTTGTCGATGTGTGGAAAAGTTATTTCGACAGACTTCTTAATGTACACAGCGGGGAACAAACAGAGGAATTTGAAATCCATACTGCAGAACCTAGCGAGATCGAGATCGAAATGTCGGTAAAGAAATTAAAAAAACTTCAAATCACCAGGAATAGACATTATTCCAGCCGAATTAATTAAAGCAGGAGGAACGGCACTACTCAAGGAACTACATAAATTGATAAGTGCTATATGGAGAAAGGAGGAGCTCCCAAAGGAATGGAAAACCTCAATAATAGTTCCGATTTACAAAAAAAAAATGTGATAAATTGGACTGTAATAATTATCGCGGAATCTCGTTACTTCCAACCTGTTACAAGGTATTAAGTAATATTCTGTTAACACGTCTAACTGTGAAAGTATATGAAATAATTGGAGATCATTAATGTGTATTTAGAAGAAATAGATCCAGGTTGCACCAGATGTTTCCCTTGAGACAAATTTTGGAGAAGAAATGGGAATACAATGGGACGGTTCATCAGCTATTCATTGATTTTAAGAAAATATATGATTCTATAAAAAGGGAAAAGTTATACAGTATCCTGATACGATTTGGAATTCCGAAAAAAATGGTTCAACTGGTGAAGATGTGTCTCAACGACCCCACAAGTGGAGTACGGATAGCTAATAATATGTCAGATAGTTTCAAGATTCGCAACGGATTATGGTTTGAATCAACTTTTTGTATACGCTGATGATGTGGATTTAATATTGGACGATATAGATGCACTACAAAGCAACACCGATGCTTTAGTAGAAGCGTGCGATGAGATAGGTCTGCAGGTAAACATTGATAAAACAAAATGCATGGTAACAAGCCAAAACACATGGAATGAAGGAAATAAAAACATAAGAATTAAGGATGAGATCATAGAGAAAGTAAACTAATTTAAATACTTGGGAGCATACGTAACAATAGTAGAAGAGATCTTCGATAAATAGGCGTTCGTGATGGAAACTAGCTTGATATTGCTCATGATAGAATCCAGTGGCGAATGTTTGTTACTGCGGCGATGAACTTGCGAGTCCATAAGCCATAAAGTTAGTTAGTTAGTTAGTTTATTAGTAGTAGTGTTTGTCCCCGTGACTCAGCAGCTTGCGCATTTGACTACGTATCGGGCGAACCGGTTTCAAATCCTGGCTATGACACCGGAGACTTTTCACGCTCTGTTGAAATGCCTGTTTCAAGTATCAGTATCCTTTCAAACTCAGTATCCTTTCAAATTGAATACCAGTGTGTTGTCCGTACTCCTACAACCCTTCGGAAGGTAATGACGGTCGAGAGTAGTGCTGACCACCATACCTCACTTCGTACAGTAGGTCGAGAATATTTGGTACAGCATCCCCACCTTTCCCAGACGCTGTCCGACGTATCGTGCAGAGGATACATTTCCTTTTTTTACTAGCAGTATTTTAGTCTTGGAATTTGATATGTTTCGAGTACTCCTGTTATCGGATCTCAAGTGACTGTTTGTAACAAAAAAATATATCAAAATATTATTTTACTAACAAAGGAAATATTTCTGTTCGAACACGACTTTTGATAAGACTTCGCATATATATTCGTACCTCGATGCTAATAATACCTGCATAGTAAGGTGTCCGTGTAAGACCGCATTTGTCGGCTAGAGAGTTCTAAAATTTGTAGCAACAGGAAGACAGCCGCTGCAATGGTTCCCGGAGTTTCGGTTTCAAAAGACATTTCCTACTCAAAATATTTACATGCACATACCCGACATTGCTGACAAAGACTGCTAAACCACTCTAGTGTGCAATAAATAGTTTGACATATATAAGCCAGTATTTGTCTTTACACATGTAAGTAAGGGTTTTCTACAAAGTGAGTAAATCAATAGGGAGAATCACGAGAGGTAGAAGGACAAAGACACATCAGGGTAACTTCAGAAGCATACTCCAAAAATTATACTAATCTCACAGAAATCTTAATTTCTGGGTGGGGTCCACCTTCTACGTACGTCCCTATGTGTAATTTTCAGCATCTTCAAGAGCGTAAAATAAAGTGGCATTTGACACAGTGTCCATGGGGTGTGACTTCGAAGGTTGCTCTGTGTGCCTATTTTGATTCTCCATTCCGTTTTACTCACTTTGTAGAAAAGCCTCACCTGCATTTGTGAAGACAAGTATTGGCCTATATTTGCCAAACTAAATGTTATACGGTATTGCGACTTTGCAGTCTTTGTCAGTACTGTCAGGTATGCACAGTACTGTCAGTACTGTCAGGTATGTATATATTTTGAATAATAAATGCCTGTCCGAACCGAAATGCGTTACCCGTTGCAGCGACTTACCAGATGTTCTTTTACTTGCTTCAAACTTTAACGCCCGCTAGCGGACAAACACGGTTTTACGCGGTCGAATTACTTTGCAGGCATCGGGGTACGAATGCATATACGAAGTATTATCAAAAAAGTTCTTGTTCGAACCAAAATACCTCCATTGAAAGTCATATAAAATATATTTCTGATCGAGATTCTGCTTCCCATGACTGACACCAAAGTTTGAAATCGTAACGGGCTAAATATTTTATATGTGTTTGCTCCTGTAACCAAGGGATACTTCTAGCATTGAGGATTGAAAGCAAGTTCAAGATAATCATTTATATGTAACCCGAAATATGTGACACAAAAATTATATTTTGGATACAGAAACCTTATGTGCCCATGTTCAAGATATAACCATTTTATGTCACGCACATTGTGTTATACATAGAGGATTACCTCGACTATTTCTTTAATCGCCAATGTTGCTTTAATTCCTTAGCTTCTGGAGTCGACATATAACAATATTTTTATATAAAAAAATTTAAATTAACTTTAAAGAGTGATCACCTGACGATGTTAGCATAAAAGCTAATGAAACTATATTTCGGTTTTCTCAAATAAATACACTACAAATATACGGAAATATCTTTAATTACTAATAAGTCAGAGATGCGTCGTGAAACTCTTAAAAAATGCAACTTACCTTCTTCATCGAAAGTTTTGCATCGTCCATCCGGATTCAGAACTCCAAGAAGGTGGAATCGGTAGCTTATTTGCGGAAGAAGCGTAATGTTACAGCCTACGACAATGGCAGCTTCCGAATCTCCCTTCTGAATGGATTGAACCGCTAAGTGAAAAGCCGTGCTACTCGAAGAACAAGCTGAATCTACAGTAAGGCTTGGTCCTGTAAATTAAATCTTAGTTTTCATGTCTGAAGTAATGTTTTATTTGGAAAGAAAGGAGAGAATAAATGGTTAAATAACGAAATAATTATAATTTCACATAAGTCTAGTACAATTATCTTCTTGCTCAACGCAATGAAGGTAATAATTCGAAATAATTTTATAAGGATATAATTAAGTAAATACTTACTTTTAAATAAATGTAAGTAAATAACCATTTGATTGTGTTAAGATTCAATCCTCATACATCTATTTATAAATTAATATTAGTTTGAAATTATGCACGAATATTTGATAATTGTTTCAATTGGTATTTATTTTCGGATTCGTATAATGTGTCATTTTAATGTTTTTTCTAATAATTTGAGCAAACATTTAACTTAATCTGCCAGGGGGATATCCTCTCTTGAGCACACAAAATATAACTCTGCTAAGAGATGGAGTGAAACCAATCTTAGTACAATCTTGCCAATTATGCTAGGATAGCTTTCCCTCATCCAAAATGGCCGCTGAATACCTATACAATTTCACAATTACCACTCTTTTCACACGTTTATAACGATCGAATTTAACTTTCTTCAAACTTTCTTCTAATAAAAGTTTATTTCCAGTGGTACATGTAACATTCTTGATATACCTAACCGAGTTTAAATATGTTATGTTTGCTTGAAAGTTATTAAATTAGGTACAGAATCCTATAACAAAACTCTGGGATACTATCCGGTAGCCATTCGGCATCCTAATACTAGTAAATCTTAATAGCAAAAGTAGTGTTTAACTGCTAATTATTTAAATGCTATATTTATTAAATATTTAATCTTCATATCTGCTTCCAAATCATAAGTTTAACTGTGTTTGTAGCATCAACTGTGCAAGTTTAGTAATTGATAATTTATATTCTAACAAGGTGTTGAATCTTTTCTACAGTTTAAAAACTGGTTCTACGTTTTCATCACAATTAATCTTTGTAAGGATCAACCACAATTGAATTTGAGTTTTGCATCTGATTTTAGGCTTTCAGGCATCTTAGACTCAGGCCGAATAAACCACAATTGTTCTTCAATTAACTTATATACGCCCATATCAAATCGTGCTATTGTTGGGGTAACATTTTAATCTTAGGGTTTGAATGAATAACTATGATTCAAAACATTTTGTTACAATCTATCTCCTTTTCTTGATTGAAACGTGATCTTTAATCCATAAAGTTTTCTTTACTAGATCATAGTAAAACATTCTTCTATTGCACTTGTTTCTCACCTTCTTCTTATCACGTTTTCAATATTTCTAAATATCTCCATGTTTGTTAAAAATGGCATAAATAATAACATCTTTCAGGAAGTAGAGTCTTCCTGATAGTTACAATGTCCTAATATTCTAATAAATTTTAATCTCTCTTCACCATACTACTTTAGCATCTGTTCTTCAAGATCGAATTCTAGTTTAGCCTTGCGCTTGTTGAAACTGCCTTTATTTCGTTCAATATATCTGCACTACATGAGTAATGAGTGGTTTGTTTTCTTCTGACTCAATATCTTTAATTTCTTCTTCCGTTGTTCGTATTGTAACTTTCTCTTTCTTAACCTCATGTAACTCACTGCTTTCTTCCAACCACTCTTATTTATCTTGAATAATTTGTGAAACCTTGTATTTCTGGATCGCTCTTAACAATTACATTTGATAATTTATGTGTTTTCTTTATTGATCAATATTTTAGATTTATAATCAAGTTTTCGTTTCTACTAACGATACCGTGGAATCTGATTATGTTCAGTTTGTTGTAGATGTGTCTTCACTTGTTTTATTTAATCATCATGTTGCTCTTTAAATGTTTTGAAATGCGCATTTTGTAATGCAATTTGAGCATTTTTTTGCTTTTCATCTCATGATTTATATTGAGGTATATGGGTGATATCCTGATTAATAGTTACACTCATGACTTTATCTTCTACTTGTATCATTCTAAACCTCCATCCTGTGGATAATCTATTCAAACTAGGTCTATTTAGAATTACATATAGTAATGCATAACTGCTCACAAGAATCTGGATTGGTTGTACTTGCGTTTCATACATGAAAAGAATATTCATTTTTTAATTAATTTAGATGCGTGTGGCTGACATTGTTTCCAAAGATGAATTAAAAACAATTTTCCCTAGGCCTTTAATGGTAACAAATTAGATTGGTAACAAATTACATCCGAAAGGTTTTTGGGTAGACAACTCCATAAGAATCGGACACATTTGTTTATGTATTTCTTCATTGTAAAATCAACTATAATGCACCATTGCTTCAAGAATGTATTATTGAGAGTCTTGCAGTTATTTGGATAATAATTTATTCTCAATTGTTGAATCACTATTTTTTTCTAGAAGGTTTTCTATTCTTTATCTTCGTGACAACGTATACCGAGCTTACTGTTTTAGTCCTATTAGTTACTGAGTTATCATTCAACTATGAAATCATAATTCACATTGTGACGCCTATATTATACATATCTGCTCATTTCATACAGCTTGAATACAAAATCACGAAGCAGGTGCACAAGATTTATTATAGGAACACACCACTAGTTACAGTACATCTTCTGGGACAGACTTGTAGCTCAGTCATTAACATTTGATATAATCATCTGTTCGCCTGATCATAAAGGTTATGACGACTTTGAGCTAGGTAATACATGACTTTTCGAATGACATCTCAACCTCGTCTCTACTCCTTGGGGCTCATTAGATAAAATTATAGACGCTGCACATTGGGGCGAAGAACAACATTTTTGGCAGAAATTGGGAATGTGAAATGGAATATGTAGCAAAGTACAGTGGATAGGCGGCACCGCAGTTCAATCTCATTGTCATTCTGAATTTAGAAGAGAAAGCATATACCTAAATATTTATAATAGTACGCCAGCAGGCTCATCTGACTCATCACTAGTTTTCAGTATATTAACCTGAGACGCAAACTGTGGAGCGATTAATAAATTTAAAACATCCTTACGAAAATGATAATCTTTCTTTTTTGTGACTACGCAGGTTTGTAATAATGAGGTCTGATGTGAATAAAAGTAAATGCAACACATCTTCGTTTGTCTTGGCCTGAGAAATCTTACTGGAACATATTGTTTGAGGTCCTCATTCCGTTCCTCTTGGGATTCCTCACTGAGTTGGCCTATTGGAAGCAGTGCATGTTGTATGTTTTGGGCTCCATGAATTAACACCTTATGCACTATTGTCGGCATTGGGTACCAGGGGTATTTCGCGATGAATTCCTGTGCAATGCCAAGAGCGTATTGAAGAAACGTTTCGATAAATGTGTCATGACCACTAGCAAGTGTCTGCAACACAGTCTTGAACCTCCATATGATGCCAACATCAAAGTCAGTAATACTTACAGAGAATTCTCAGATATATATATCATCATCATCATCATATTCAGCCGTTTTCTATCCACTGCTGGACGAAGGCCTCCCCCTTTTCTTTCCACATATCTCGGTCTGCTGATATCCTCATCCATGTAGCTCCTGAAAAACACTTGATTTCATCTACCCATCTTACATTTGGACGTCGTCTCGGTCGTTTCTTTTCTCTAGGAATCCACTGTAGTACATTTGTCGTCCACCTTCCATCTGTTCGTCTAGCTATGTGACCGGCCCATCTCCACTTCATCTTCTTCGCACTCTTGATTACATCCTCTACCTTTGTTTGTGCGCGAATCCATTCATTTCTCTTCCTGTCTCTCCTGGTTATTCCTAGCATGCACATCTCCATTGCTCTTTGTGTGACTCTCAATCTTTGAGTCGTTTGCGCATTCAATGTCCAAGTTTCGCAGCCGTACATCATTACAGGTAAGACACATTGATTATAAACTTTACGCTTCAGACACATTGGAAGTTTGCTTTTGAAAATAAAGAGTAGTCTTCCAAAAGAACTCCACGCCATTTTACATCTTCGATTTATTTCATCAGTCAACTTTGCATTCGATGTTTTAAGCTGGCCTAGGTAAACATACTCATCAACTATGCCTATTGTCTCTCCGTTAATCTTCACTTCCTTCTTTGCAGCATGTTGGTTGTACATTACTTTTGTTTTACTTAAGTTCATTTTAAGGCCGATTTTCGAACTCTCGTTACTCAGTTCTTCCATTCTGGTTTGTAGTTCTTCTGCACTTGAAGCAAACAGGACTATATCATCAGCGAACCGTAAATGATGAAGATATTCGCCATTAATTTTAATTCCAACTTCATCCCAGTTTAAATTCTGGAACACTCTCTCCAGGACCGCACAAAACAGTTTCGGAGAAATTGAATCTCCTTGCCTTACCCCTTTTCCAACTTTAAATTTTTCACTGTCTTGATGCAGCCTAATGACAGAAGTGGCAGTCGAGTAAATGTTTCGCAGTAACTTGATGTATGCACTTTCGATGCCTTGATGTTCAAGTGATTTAAGTACTGCTGACAAGGAGACCGAATCGAAAGCCTTTTCGAAATCTATGAATCCCAAACATAATGGAAGTTCATATTCATTAGTCCTTTCCATAACTTCATTCAATGTTTGTATGTGGTCCATTGTGCTAAATCCACGACGAAATCCGGCTTGTTCCCTTCCCTGATTAAAATCCAAGTCTCGTTCAATACGATTCAAAATAACTTTGGTGAACATTTTGTATAGGACTGACAGTAAACTAATTGGTCTGTAGTTTTCTACGCGTTCTTTGTCCCCTTTCTTGTACAACAAAATGATAACGGCATTGTTCCAACTTCTGGGTATTTCTCTCTTCCTCAAGCACATCGAGAATAATTTAGCAAGTTCCTCTTTCATCTTTTCACCTCCCCATTTAAACATCTCTGCTGTGAGTCCATCTTCTCCTGGTGATTTTCCGTTCTTCATCCCTCGAAGTACTTTATCCACTTCTTCTTTCATTACGTCTGGGACATCAACATCAATTTCTTCTGTATCTTCATTTCCTAATTCTTCCTCGGAGTAGTACAATTCTGTGTAGAAATTTTGAAATATGTTTATAATTTCTTCCTTATTTCGTGTTACGGTCCCGTCTGGTCTCTTAACTGCAATTATTTGCTTTTTCCCTATCATGAGCTGCTGTTTGGCTTTCTTCAGGCTCTTGTTTTCCTCGATTGTATTTTTAACAAGATTTTCGTTATATCTTCGTACATCCTCTCTTATTTTCTTTCCTACGGTTTTATTTAGTTCTATGTACTCAATCCTCTTTATGCAATTTTCCTCTTCTTTCATTTCCCTTCTTTTCTTCATCAAGAGCTTAGTTTCTTCTGAGATTTTGCTCTCTTTTTTCTTTCTGGTACCTGCTATCTCCTTGGCTGTTTTTCTTATTATCTCAGTCAATATTTTATTTCTGCTATCGATGTCTTCTTCATCCTCTAACTCTTCCAAGGCGCTGAATCTGTTGCTTAGTTCTATCTCGAATGTCTGTCTGTGTTTTTGCAAGATTTTCCAGATCTAAAACTGACGGTTTTCCTCTGATAAGCTTCTTTCTCTCTAGTTTAGTATTTAGTTTCAGCTTACATCTCACCATCCTATGATCACTCGAGATTTTGAAACTGTTTAGAACAGACACGTCTTGCACAATTGCCCTGTTATTTGAATATATATATATAAACGCCTTGCTGTATTTCCATCATAGCTAGAAGCAAATCCTTTGATCGATCAACTAGTATTTTAATCTGTCTTCTTATGTGCTAGTATCTGTTTATGTTTTTCTCCACGAACCTGCCACTTCCGAGGGGGCATAGGAAAGATGTAAGGACATTCGAAGAACTGTATGCATGCATAAAGCTCGTACACGTCAAGCCCCTTCCCCACAAAATCAGGACTTTTTTAAAAAGACAAACAAAGTATTCCTAGGACAAGCCCCTCTCAAAATATTTTTCAATCCACCACTGGTCATACCTCATAGTTATCTTGTTGGACGTGCAAGATATGAATACATTATCAGTTAAATCACATTTTATCATTTACACGCCTCGGTGGCCTGTTGAGGCTGTTTAATCCTGCAATTAATGTACTCATTTCAGGGATCCGGTAGCAACGTTTTATACATTATCATACACTATATTTCCAAATAACGCTAACATGCGTAGGTTTTTTCTCTACGGACAGAAAGAACAATGTTTACGATCTAACATGTAAATAATCACAGACACTTTCTGCCCTGATATCTACTAAAATGCCATTCCGATGCTTGACCATAGTTTGTAAATAAGCTTTGGGTACCACATTCGTTTCCAGACATCATTTTTTGCAATACTAATAAACATTAGATCATCGTTCTAAATATATCAAACGATACACACCTGCGAGTGGTGTCCCATGTTTAACAACCGCTGAATGCACTGCAGGCTTGGTCGCATGCGAACGTAAAACCTGCTATCTTCTCACACTGAGCAGCGCTGAATCTCCCTGTCTCTGGCGGTTAACAGGTTCAAGCGTGCGATGACGTCATGGTAAACGCCTCCCCAGTCTTTTCCTGCGCACAACCTTACCTGGACACTATTAAGATGTTATTATATCATATTACTTTGCTGGTTGCCTTCAATTATAACCCGCGGTAATTGGAAAAGGGGACAATCACATTGATTTTTGTTATGTCGAATAGTATTTATGCCAAGTTTGGTTCTGCAATGTCTAACGAAATAGAAGCATTGAAGAATCAACTATATAGAAAGTAGGTTTCAACACTAGCAAGTGAGGTGTTTGGGCGCCGCAAACAGGTACATTATTTCCCTGTTATGTCGAATAAAGTTTATGTCACGCTTATGCACATAAGTCTAAGGAAATTGAATTACTTTAAAATGGGTTGTCAAAACTGAACCAACCAAGGTTATTTCGACGGTTTTCGATAGGTTAGTCTAGCCCATACCTCTCCAACAACACCTTAACCACCTCTCTGTAGCTTGTTGTGCTTGAGGTTTGATTTCTGGACATAAACAGACGAACGGACAGACAGACAGACGTATTGACAGACTAAGTGGGATTATACGGTTCCTATTTCTCTATCAATGGACCTAAAAGTTTTAAGAGAGTAAAATGTTATGTAAGATTGCTCTGAATGATTATTGTGAATTTGTGCAGATGAACAGAAGCAAATTTGGATTTTGGCCACCATCTTCGAAAAGATACCCTAATAGTACTGGAAACCACCTTGTTTCGATCTCCATACTTCCTACTCTAAATTTTAAAAAATTGCATTTTGTGTGTTGAGGTGAGGACAAAACGAAACAATTTGACTCTGGGCTGATTGACTACTTCGTTTCTTGTCTTTAAATTACATCTGCTTTCCTATTTTCAGAATACATCATCACATTATATACCTCGGCTACAAAACACTCAACTAAAGACAAGTTATCTTCTTAGCTTTCTGTCCTGATTAAGAGTAGTGTAATAGCTAACTTGAATACAATCTTAAATATGATTCATCTTCATCTTGATCAGAATAAAAAGGTAGGTCGCTTGGGAAGTATTTGGCGATTTGGAGATTAAAAATGAAGTAGCTATATTACACCCCTGGCCAAACTAATCTATTGAAAATAGATTCATCATCTACACATACTTCTGTCAGCAATTGACTAGTGCTTCCATGCCCTTTGATATAAATTGAGCTCCCTGGAAGCAAAAGGTCACTGATTGCCATTTCTGCATCATGTATCTCTAAGAAAATACTGAGTTCCAATGCATGAAAAGGTGGAAACGCGTAAAAAAAGTCAATGAGGGACGAATGGTAAAGTTGCTTTCTCAGTAAACGTGGGTGACAAGGGTGACATACACAAAATGCAATAGAGTTTGAAACATTTACATTCGAGCTGTATATTTTCCTTCATTGTTGAACATATATAATAACATGCTTTAATGATAGAAATCTGTACATTATATGTAAAACAGAACGGATTAGGATGAAATACTATCATTGTCGTCTTGAAATACAACTCACAGGTTTCCAATTGTCGATATTTCTGGTTCCAGTTCTGAATAATATACACTGCTACTTTACTGTGTCTTACTTGTTTACTTACTTACTCAGTGGCTTACGAAACATGCAACTTCATCGCCACAGTAACAAACGTTCTCCGTAGGATTCTATCCTGATCAAGATCCAGCCAGTTTTCATCACAAACTTCTACTTCTCGAAGATCCCTTCTAATATTATCCTCCCAACGTCGTCGCGGTCTTAGTAACGGTCTTTCTCCCTCCGGTTTACCAACCACGATGAAATTTAAGCTTCGTTTCTCTCCCATCTGAACTACATTGCCTGCCCACCTTAGCCGTCGCGATTTCATTATTCTAACAACATCAGGTGAGTCGTAAAGTTTCTTCATTGTGTTGTCCCCTCCATTTCTCAGTTATCTTTTCCCGTTTTGGCCCGTAAATCTTTCTCAAGAACTTATTTTCAAAAAATCTTTTAATTTATTTTCATCTTTCGCAATCGTAAAGTATTACCGGCAGAATAACCGTTCTGTATATTTTCAATTTCAACTTCCTTGATATTAATCACAAGGTTAGGAGTTTCTGGACTGTGTAGACACATGGATTACCCGATGCTAAGCGGCATTTCATTTCTTCTGTGGCCTTGTTTTGACTTGCTACATATGCTCCCAAGTATTTAAATTTGTTTACTTTCTCTATGTTTTCATTCCCAATTGTTACCTATATAATTCCATTATTCCCTGTGCTTTGGCTTATCATGTGTTTTGTTTAGTAGAAATAAAAGTAGAAAAGGTAAAATTTCTAGAAATTATGAATAAGTGACACAAGATAAAACAAATCAAATTGAGTTACAATTATTTTTAGTTAGCTCGAGATGATTAAAAGTCGCTGTAGCGAATACATGACCAATATGTTAATACTATTTTTCCATTCTTCGTATATGTATCTAAATTGAAATCAGTTCTTTCACCAGGTACAAGATGTTAATACTGGCACTGTTTCATGCTAGTCACTTACCGATATTTTCTGTTAACACCTGGATAATATTGCATTTAATGGTAATATGGTATACGTATATTTACATGTCAAACGCACTTATGACATCAAAGTGTTTCTATAATACTTCAAATTTGTGTCTTAATTGTTTTCTAATATTCCAAATTACATACCAGTGAATCCAAAGACAAATGAAATTCTGTTGGCTAACATGGAACTTGATAATCCAATAAGATCAATACCCATGGGTTCCACTTCTTCATTTAACATTCTAGTTGTAATTGTGTCTGCGTTACAACAAGCAGCAAACACTCCAATTTTTGCGCCCTTTAGAATGGGTGGATTGTAACCTTTATAAATGCGAATGAGAAAAATCGAACAATTAAATATTAAATCAACGATTAAGGAGTTGGTTGAAAATAGAAAACGAACAACTCGAATTGCTTTCAGTAAACAAACAAGTCCCTGAATTTTGTATTGCAATATAATAACGTAAAATATTTTATTACATAACTTACAATAATATATAAGAGTTTCGTTTCCTTTACTCAATAATGTGTTACAAAAAGAATTACATTTACATTATTTTTTGAATATGTTATACCTAGAATTTTAATAATGACTTTTCTGGGAAAACGTCGGAAATAAATAACTTTAATTTTTAAATTAAATGGTAAATAATTGATTTTTTTCGAAAACATTATCCCTTTACGCAATCTACATCATAGTGTTCTAGCAAAAACATATGTTTTTCAACTTTTCAAGATTAAGTGAGAAAGATATGTGGAAAACGATGGGTTAATCGGATTCTTCTTCAGAAATTCTATCTATTCTGATATTAATTTCAACTGGACAGCACATATATCTCTAGAAACCTTAAGCCAGTAAAAGGTTCGCAGCTACGGAAACAAAATCTTATAATTTCTTAATGTGAATTGTGTGGACTTGTGTTTTTCTTTCTTTCTCTACTTTCTGTTATCTACTCTTCAACTATAGTTATAGTATTTGTAGGAGATAAGTAAGATAAGATAAAGATAAAATTAAATGTATGGGCTGTAACAGCACTATGGCTTACGCCCGTCCCGATACGGGGGAAGCCTCTTATCATTGTCACATCTGAGAATAGCTGTTAACTAAAATAATAAAATAAAATAAAACCTCAAGGAAAGAATCCTCAGAAAAAGAAAGTAGTGGTGAAAACTAAAGATGTATAGGGTCTTTAGCAAAAGTTAAAAACGTGAAGCCTGTAAATGGGCCTTCACAAAAATAAAATAATACTACATAAAACTTAACAGCTAAGGGATATAATCATCTCAAAGAGACGGAGATAGATCTGTTGCACGAACATACATAAAAACTCGCCGCAACATACCTGGTTCATCAACTAACAATGACGCCATGTCATTGGGGATGTTATAACGTTGTCTGAGATGATTATATCCTGGACAATCTAAAAGGACGTGACGGAAACTTAAAACTATATTGCAGTTATTACAGTGCGGTGGGTCCAATCTACGCAACAGATATCCGCCGTGTGTCAGGCGACTGTGGCCTATACGTAGGCGGCACAAAAGTACTTCTTCAAGCCTATTATCTCGGCAAGATGATTTCCATGGAGCAAGAGTTACCTTAATTTGTTTCATTTTATTAACAGCAACGTCATCCTATCGTCGCTGCCATTCATTCCGTGTAACTTGCCTATAATATACCATCATGTCTTGAAACGGGACAGGCTGAATATCAATGTTAGCTCCTAAGGAGGCCTCACGAGCTGCTTCGTCCGCCAATACATTACCATGGATACCAACAGGACTTGGTATCCAGGAAAAGACAACCTCACCACCGGCAGAGCAGATGGCGTGCGTCATACATTGGATATCTTGCACGAGCGGATGCTTAGAATAAATATTCTCAAGTCTTTGAACAACACTGAGGGAATCTGTACACACAAGGATGCGGTTGACACCACAAACGAGAATAAAATCCAAAGCTTTTAAAAGGGCATATAGTTCTGCAGTAAAAATACTAGCTTTGGGATTAACACAAAATTGGTGGGCTTCCCCATTTATAACAAACGCACATCCAACAGATTCTTCTGATTTGGACCCATCGGTAAAAACAGAGGTAAAATTCGGGTAATGACTCTGCATCTCACGAAAACGCTGCTGGAACTCAATCGTAGATGTCTCCGATTTCTTGCAAATTGACAATGAGATATCAGTCCGCGGGCGAAATAGTGTCCACGGAGGACGGAGACTAAAACGGACACAACAGACAGTTGGACGATCTGCATCCGGATTCATCAACAACTCAGACGCTCGAATGGCAATTTGTTCGGGTGGCGTGACCACGGCGTTCATAAAGTCCTCGCTGTACTGGGTTGATAACAACATTATGTGCTGGATGTCCAACTAAAGATGAGATCTTGGAAAAGTAACTCAGCTCATGGTACATCCGATGGATCTCGAGCGGAGGCTCGGCGGCATCGACACAAAGACTGGTGACAGGACTTGTGCGATACGCGCCAGTGGAGAGTCGAATTCCAGCATGATGGACACTATCCAACGTATGTAACGCTGAAAATCGTGCAGAGGAATAAGCATGACAACCATAGGTAAGCTTAGATAAAATGAGTGCACGATAAAGGCGCAACAAGGTTGTACGATCAGTACTCCAAGTGGTATGACTTAAAACACGCAATAAATTCAGAGCTCTCGTGCAGGAAATTTTAATTTGGCGAAGGTGACTACGCCAATTTAACTTGGTATCAAATAATAAACCGAGGCATCGTACCTCCTCGACGAACAGGAGTTGTCTGTCTCCAAGAAAGAGATCGGGGTCAACGAAACAAGTTCGTTTACGGCAGAAGTGGACACAGACTGTCTTCGTTGGTGAAAAACGAAAACCAGTCTGTTGTGACCAGTCAACAAGACGGTTAAGCATCAACTGGATCTGCCGGTCTGCGAGGTTGATATTCCCAGATTTACAGACAGTCGTCAAGTCGTCGACATATAAAAGACCTTGTACAGGATTTCGAATACAAGCCATAACACTATTCACTGCAATAGCGAACAGCGTTACGCTCAGCACAGTCCCTTGAGGTACGCCATTCTTCTGTTAGGAGATAAGTAGTTAGTCTAAGTTTTGACATTAGAATCATAGGTAGCATTTAATTCACTATTTAATGATGCGATTAGAACAACATAATTTTGTTGATTGCATTTTATTTTGAAACTATGTTATTTGTTAATTTACAGTCTCAGCAGTTTGAAACGATAGCAAAATAATGTTTTATTATCGTGTTCCGTTATCTTATTATTTCACATTAGGTCTTTGAATAAATAGGACTTTTTCGATTTTCATACTGTAATACGGTGGAATCGTTGGTCAATCACATCAAATTAAAAAAAAATCCGTAAACATCTTGATCTTCCTAAAAACCTAAAATTCTGAAAATGTCCTAAAACTGCAAAATATAGTAATTCACGAACTTCAACGTTTGACTTCAAAACATAATAGCGCCAATTATTGATTCAAAATACCAGAAAGCTATGTAAACGTGCCCCATTGACATCGGACTAGTCTAAGAGCTTACACTTTCCACTTGAAGAGCAAGAGAAACTGAATGCTAGGAAACCCTCCATACTTAGATATAAGCTATCATCAGGCCTAGATTATGATTAAAGTTCTAATGATGTGATCTTAAGGAATACAAATGCTGGACTCGTTTTTTTGACAAAATAGCCCCTCTTAAAAGAGAATAGCATGAAAATAAGAGAACGAGTAAAAAAATAATGTAAGCGAATAAGAAAAAAATAGTAACGAATAATGAGAAAAAAATAGAACTTAAACATCAAAGAATATTATAAAAGGGTTGGTTTTGTGCGACAAGTAATCCAATGAAAGAAAATTATAGACGAAATTAAAGTGCAGTTTTAGTACACAATAGCCTATTCCAAGGTGGACATCAACAGTTACCTATGAGTATAGTCCTATTTGTAGTATCATGCAGAAAACCTTAGCTGATAAAGTCTGTGGTAGGTATTAAATATGAAATGATTGACGTATCCTTTTTATTGTAATGTCCATGGCGATGACGTCATTATCGAAGGTTTATATTGAACTTTACCACTTTATTATATTGATACATGGTTATAAAAGTTTGCTTTTGAACAGCTGACTACATGAAAATGTTCATCGATTTTGGAAAGAAGCAAATCAATGTTCTTTGTTGAAAATGCTATGATAAATGTGATAATATTGCACTAGAATACAATTTTATTTAGAAATATATATTCGGAAGAATAATGCTTTATGTCTACAAGAGGATCTTATCATGCAAACCAGTTTTATGAAATTGCTTGAAATTTCGCAAGCACTTTTCAGATCTTGCACGGGAAGACAGCAATTTCAACACGGAAATATTCGGCGGCCGTAGACAATCGGCTCGAAGGCCCCGAGTTCGAGTCCCGGCAAGGACATGGTTGTGGATTTTAACAGCTAAAGGCTAATCGTGACGGGCCGAAGTCCAAAGGTACTAGACTGACCAATATAAAAATAAAGTTTACCAAAGTTTTACGAAAATAGATGCTTGTGGTGTTGTGCAAAATGTTTAAAAATTAGCAATCTTTCAGAAATTGTTACTGGTCAATATTTGTTTGTTCTGAAGTTCTATGAACTGTTGCTTAGTTGGATTGCGCATGGAAAAATACTTTGTAATTTGCATGTGTAGTAATTCTATGTGTACGTTATGTATTCTACAGTAGCTATAGACTGTTGCAATAAAGTCAGCTATCTTGAACCTAATCTAATATACATTCAGTTAATTGATGTATATGTAATGCATGCTATTAAACAATCTAACGTAACTAAATCCGTTGAATGTGCATGTGTATGTTTGATTGCATAATACGTACCCTTTGAGTGCGTAGATGCTATTGCAAATAGATTGTTCTTCGTCCAACTCATTAAAAAGATTATTTTTCAATGGAAGATACTTAAACAAATTTTGACGGTAGGAAGCAAATTAAAAAAAAAATGTGTTGAATAAGACAGCTCTAATATCTCGGTATGAGACAGAAGAGTGCAAGTCTGTTGGAAAAATTATACCAGGAAAGAAAGTTTAAAGCTTGACATTCCTTTCGTGCAATGATTAAAAAGAACTCAGACGTCCCAGTTAGAGAATTATGGACGCATAAAAAAGTAACATTTTCAGTTGAATATTTTCTATACAAGGCTTGGTATAGTAAATCCAACCTATCCCGCTCAGATGTATAAGATATTGTAAAGTTTCCATTTTGGTTATAAGACATATTTTCCAGAGTTTTTAGAGTGGATAGATGTACATGGACATATTTTCCCAGACGTGAGTAAGGCTTTGAATATGTAGTGATTACGAGCAAGGGACATAACTTGTGACCGGCAAGGCGAGTTTCCGGAAATGCGATAATTATCTCCTAGTTAAGCAAGTCGGTAACTCAAGGTTCTCACATGAATAATTGGAGATAAAAGTTTGAGCTGCTAGCTAGTTCCTTTTTCATTTCGGTAGAGATAGACTCGCCCAGACGTCACGCGCCATATGGGCGAATCCATCATTTCCGATATAAGAGAGGAGTTTGCTATACCGGACAGTTTCGCCAGTCAGTTTTCTGTGAAACTCAGCCCGGAGCATTGCAACTAACTACATCATAGTGAGACCGTACTTATGACTGTAATCCTCTGTGGTATTCTTGTGGCATTATTTTTGAAAAGAGAAAAGTGGCTACTAAGAAATAGTTAAGCAATGACACGACCCATCAGGTCCTTGGGAATCGTGCAAAGCTTTCAGAATTGAAGCCTCCAACTTACGACGATATATTCCAGAAACTTTTGTTTGAACGAATGAAAATTACAGGCCATAAAGAACCTCCAATGAAAGAACTTGCTCGGACAATTGCTAATTCAATCGTTGGAATATGTATTCAAACGTTTATGTGTAAGGAGGCAATTGTGAGTTTTAATAGTGGAACCTTCTTCAGACTACCAATTTGAAACTTGCGGTACGTTGAGGTTCGTCACCTATGTAGGATATTTGATTCTTGTATCTGAAGTTATTTCCCAAGGAAAGTAATAGCTTCAGAGATTCGATTTGGTGTATTTTAAAACATAATTGAGATCCCTAAATTTACGTAATACCAGAGTCTTACTATTGTTATCCCATTGCAATATTAGTGCATACAGCGCCCTATATACTATGCTAGTATGCAGCAGCATATTCTCTCTCGAAGAGGAGACCTTATAGGTCTGTAGCTGGAGAGCTTCTACTAGCGCCCTCGCTTACTATATTTGAATATCCGGGTTCTCCCATTTTACACATTCTATCTCTTTCTTGCTGGGTAACTACCGCTTAGCACAGGCGGATATGCCTACTTACGAAACGGACCCGAATCTTACGCCAACCTCTATCCTGGGCCTCACATCGAGATGTTTATACTAACTTCCGGACGCTCTGATTCTTGATCCAACAGATAGTACTTTTGGACTTAGAATAATTTTGAAAATCGTGTCTTAAACACTATATTCGGCTTAGCCTGATGATAGGTCCTAAACTAAGAAACAAAACTCGGTAAACATGCCATTTTTCCATCGACACTTCAAGCGAACATTTTCAGAGGACTACAAAGATAAACTAACCCACGAGACATCCATCTACAATAATACTCCACAAACAAAGAATATATATGTCATTATGGATTATGTGATATGATTTATGAATTAAATAACTTAATTTATCATGTTAGTCAACATATATCTCCATCTTCTATACTTCGTTCTTGTAAGTAAACTCTGTCCTATCTTAGTGTTGAGCATTTATTCCAAGATTATGGTGTCCTTCTTTTGTTTATGCTTTTTCGGCTATCGACAAAAGCCTTGGCGCCCGAGTTAGTCTCACAAATGGTTCTAACCGTCGACTTGGAACACTGGGTAACTTTTAGAGTTGCTTAGTCGTTCTAAAACGTGGACTATTTCCCTATTCGGAAATAGCCTTCGAAGTTTCGGATAAATCAAGTCTCAGTAGAGAAGTAAATTCTTATTTCCAGTCATTTGCAAAAGGACAGTTACGACTGAAATAATAAAAAAGAAGTTAGCGTGATATTGAACGTTTAGAAGAATTTCGCCAACAAGCAAGTGCAACTTTGTTTGACATGTTCCCAAATATGTGTCTGCAAGTTCCCAAATTCCAACTTTCTGTCTTATTCTGACATGAAACAAAATGTCCTGAGTTTAAAACTTTGTTACTCCTGGACACGAGCAGTGAACGAAAATGGGGATAGGAGAAGCTAATATAAAGACAACTCAAATTTTACAAAAGAGAAAGAATTAAAAAAGGAAGAATTACAAAATATCATGAAGATTCTAAACACCCCGTAAGTTAAAAGAACCCGGATATCGACATGGTGTCATGGATCAAGCTCGGATCAACAAGCATTGTGAAGCAACACTTATTTTGATTTAGAAATACCAGAGCCGAAATTCGACATTAAAAATATCTCAACCTCCCATCTGGGTTTTATATAATAAATGTGTGTCCAAGAAAAGCGGCAATAGAAGCTTCTGTATTCAAATCTTTGATACAGCATGTCTGTGGTGACCAGCCATTGTATTTGAGTGTCACAAGAAGTTTCGAAGAATTTAGGGTTTCTATTGAAGACAATCAACGATCAGGCAGGCTCTCAACAGCACATACTGCTGAAATGTAGAAGATTGAAAGAACTTACTTGCTGAAGTACCAGTTGTATGATATGGATTCGTATCGTCAAATTATACGCTGAATAACATATCAAAATCTTTGGAGCATGAACACCAGCCACCATTTTAAAAAAGATGTAGCCAAAAATAATTGCTTTGTATTCCTATAGTAAACAGGGGTTCTGCATTCTTGACATGCTTTTGTTAATGACTGCATATTTGACAGAAATTATTCAGGAGTGAAGAATGAAACATTGTGAATTTTCCTTCCTGAGTTACTATTACAATGATTTACCTAGAACGAACAATTACATAGTTACCACCGGTTTTAATGTTATAAATATTAACTCTTAACAGCAAAACGAATTAAAAAGGTATATTTTTAACTACAGGGTGAAGCAAAAGTCTGGAAACACAATGGTAAATTGAAAATGTCGGAATTAAGGGAAACCATCGTTGGATATCAGTAGTTAAGGGATGAGCTCCATGTTGGCCTACTTGAAAGCCGCCATCTTGGATCAATGTCGAGAATGGAAAGCCCATCATGAGGCACATCGTTTTAGGCTAGCTTGTTTGCATATATTGTTTTCTTAAATTGTTTTCTTACTTACGTTTATTTGCTTAGAAGATAGGGACTATGCGTTCTGGGATTTAATGAAAGATCATGTTTCTCATTCTGTCGTTCCAGGTGTTTCAGCATGGCAAAACCTTTTCATGAATGAATCGAGATTGTACACATGAATGATGGTCGCAGAGCCAAGCTTCTTGCAGTTGACGTATAAGCTGCAAATTCAAGAAAACTTAAGAAAAGATGACCCAGACCGGCGGTTATACTTAGCGCAACGGAACCTGGAGCGATTCAATGAGGATCCAAAGTTTTATTTCTGTGAGTTGTTTATCGCTGACGGTCTGTTCTAGATACACGGTGAGGAAAATAAACAAAACCATCGTAGTTGTCTAATACCAATCCACCATCAACAGATGAAAGTAGAGCACATGGTAGGACTAAGGAGAGTGTGTGGTTGGGATATGGGCGACACGAATTGTACACTTTTGGTTCGGTTGTGTTCATTTATGCCAACTTGACTGGTGAATAATATCTGGACATCTTGGCGATTAACAACCACCATCTTAGAATTATGTCGAAACATTTAAATATAAAATGCGTCAAGTGATGTAGTTTTAAGGAATCTTGGTCTCGAAAATTCAAAAGTGTAACACATTATAAAGACCCTCAGAAATTATATTTGGTTCCCTAAATTATCAATGTGACGGATATTTTATCGCACATACCTTTTGCCAGGGCAACTATTTCTTCTAATCCTCAGTGACCATGCCTAACACATCGGGTTTAATTGTTGCTAATGTATTCTTGATCCTATGTAGAAGGTGGTGAAAATAATTTATTTTATCGTGATTCAATATGTTTTAGGATATTTCTATAGATAGAAATGGCGGACGGAAAATTATTAAACGAATAAGGCTTCTACTCAATAAACCCGTGTTGACGGATACTCCGTTCCCGAAATTTAAAATTCTACCACTGTGATGCCTGTGCTAACGGAAAAACAGGGAAAGTCCCTTAATGGTTCAGCAGTAATGGAAACATGTTCTCGCAAAGTATGTCCAGGTATCGTTCACTAGTCAGCTTGCTATGGCTCTACAATTCGTGTGTTCTATATACCAACAACATCATAACTTTGGTCCAGGCAATTGCTTCATGTCATCTGCCGAGAATGGGTTGGCATCAGACGAATACAATGATTCTATTTATTATTGTCACTGTGTACATGGAGAGGGTAAACATTCTAAACAACACACACAAAGAAAATATTGGATCCCCATAGCACGGCTCTAGAGTTATTGGTCCTAATTGAAATCGCCGTTCTGGTTCATCTTCACTTAAGTTTTATGCATTTGCAGTTTATAAAATACCATCTGTTTTCATACAAAACTCTTAATTCGCACCTCTGACTAACAGCTGATATCGCGTGTAATACTTTAGTCATCTTTACAACGAATACCATTAGCATCTTTGCCGTAGTTTTTTTCGGTTGTACATTGGACTAACTGTCGCGCAGAGATATCTTCTCCTCAAATTTCTTCAATATCTTCAACAGAGTTATGCATGCTTGGTCGGCTCTCTGCAAATAATCCGCACTGAAATCAGCTGCAATAATCTTAGCACTTCTTCTACCATTCATCGCAACAATCTCCACCCATGCGAGAAAAGTTTGCCTTGTTGAATCACCTGGAACGGCAGAATTAATCGCTCGCTAAATCCGATATCGTTTAAACAAATAAACGTATGAAAATATGAAAAGACTTAACATTTGAATTTCTGAGAAGGGGCTAGCCTAATACGATATGCCGTATGATGAGCTTTTCATTATAAATTCTCCATGAAAATCCAAGATGGAGGTTTTCAATATGGACGAGACGGAGAACATCCTTCCAACATCAATATTGAATATTTTGTTTCACTGTCTTCAGTAATCTTTGTTTACCAGGTGTTTCCCAGACTTTGACTCAGGTTGTAATAAAAAAAAGATTTTCTAAATTCATTTCTCTGTTAATAGTTGGAATTTGCAATATTAAAACTGGCAATAACTCTGAATAATATATCTTTCTCAAAACCTTATTTTCAAACACATGTAATTTATGTTTATCTGCTAGGGTCGTACCCCAACTTTCTCAACCGTAAAGTATTATCGGCAGAATAACTGTTCTGTATATTTTCAATTTCAATTTAATTGATACTAATCGCGATGTTTGAATTTTTGGACTGAATAGAAACATGCGATGCACGATACTAACATTTTTTTTATTTCTACCGCTACCGCATTTTTGGTTGTTACGTATGCTCCCAAGTATATTAGTTTACTTTCTCTATGACCTCATCCCTAATGTTTCTTTTTATTTCCTTCACTAACTGTGTTTCGGCTTGTTATAATGTATTTTGTTTTATCTATGTTTAACTGTAGACCTATCTCATAGCACGTTTCTACTAAGACATCGGTGTTGTTTTGTAGTGCATCTATATCATCCCCTATTAAATCTAGATCATCCGCGTATACGACCAGTTGATTCAAACCATTCAATGATAGTCACATTTTGTCCCCTTTAATTTTTAAAATCGCATATTCTAACGCAAGTGGGGACAAGGCATTGCTTTGCTTCAATCCGTTGCGAATCTTGAAACTTTCTGAAATATTATTTCCTATCCGTACTCTCGTTATGGGGTCGCTGAGACACATCTTCACTAGTTGAACCAATTTATTTGGAATTCCAAATCGTATCAGGATACCGTATAACTTTTCCCTTTTTATAGAATCATATGCTTCCTTAAAATCAATGAATAGCTGGTGAACAGTCCCATTGTAGTCCCATTTCTTCTTCAAAATTTGTCTCAAGGCGAAAATCTGGTCCGACGTGTATCTATTTCTTCTAAATCTACATTTATGATCACCAATTATTTCATCTACTTTTACAATTAGGCGTATTAACAGAATATTACTTAATACCTTGTAACAGGTTGGAAGGAACGAGATTCCTCGGCAATTATTACAGTCTGATTTATCGCCTTTTTTGTAAATCGGAACTATTATTGAGGTTTTCCATTTCTTTGGTAGCTCCTCCTTTCTATATATAGTACTTATAAATATATGTAGTTCCGTGATTAGTGCTGTTCCTCCTGCTTTATTTATTGCTGGAATATTGTCTATTCCTGGTGATTTGAAATTGTTCAATATTTTTACCGACATTTCAATCTCGATGTCGCTAAGTTCGAAAATCCGCGGTTCTGCAGTAAGGATTTCAAATTCCTGTTTGTTCTCTGTTGTGTACATGAAGATGTTTCTCGAAATAACTTTTCCACACATCGACAATTTTAGTCGGATCCCCTTGACGATCTCCACGTTCATTTCTAATCATTCCTAACTTCGTCTGGTAACATTTCTTAATGAGTTTACCCATTTGTATAGATCTCGTATGTTATTTGTCTTCCGTTTTCCTCAATATCCTGAATCTTCTGCGTCATTTATTCCCGCTTTTTGTTTCTGTACCTGCGTGTGGCGTTTCGTTTCGCGTTACTGTAGTGGTTGGTATTGTCTTCGCTTTTATTACTAAACCATCGTTGCCTGGCTTGTTTTCGTGTTTCATGATGCTTAAGGCATTCTTCGTCAAACTAAGGTTTTGTTTTTCTGCTGTTTCTTCTCAACTACACGTTTCTTCACTGCGCTCTTAGTTGTTTCACGAATTAGTTCCCACACCTTACTTGAATCAATTTCATTATTAATATCATCATTATTATTACTCTAGTTGGCTAGGATTTCTAACCTATTTGGAGTTCGAGTTGGTAATCTGCTTTTATGCTCGAATTATTTAATCGTTTAACTTCAAATTTCAGTTGTTTGTACCCCTTGCTTTCTCTGTTCGCGATGTATAACTTTTCTCTTACTTCTGTGATTACTAATTGATAGTCGGTGCCAGCATCCGCTCCTGTGTACGAACTAACATCCATTATGGTGTGTGTATTCGTCTATCTACTAATACGTGATCGATCCGGTTGAGAGTTTTTCTGCCCGGAGATACCCATGTGCATTTATGTGTGTCTTTGTATTCAAAGTCCGTGCTTTTTAGCAGTAGGTTTTTCGAAATCACGAAAATTACCAGTTATTCTCCATTGTTGTTGGTCTTTTCGTGAAGCCTGCATTTGACTATAGTAGGTCTATATTTTTATTCTCTCCCTACCTTTGCATTGAAATCAGCCAACATCATTTTCGAATTATACTTCGGCATTCTGTCCAACATCCTTTCTAGCTCATCGTAGAATATATCTTTGTCGTTATCAGTAGCCACCTCGATCGGAGCATAGACGTTTAATAAAACCGTGTTGCCTCATCGAGTACGTATCGTAACGTACGATAGTCTTTCGTTTACGAACTCTATATTCTGAACCTCCTGAAGTATACTGTTTTTTTATGAGATATCCTGTTCTGAAATCGTGAGACTGTGTTCATCTGTAGTAGAAAGTGTACTTGCCCTGTGGGATACTATCTTGACCCTCCCACTGAACATCTTGTATAGCTAATACGTCTAGCCCATACTTCTAGGTCTGGCGTACCGACACCTGAAGAGCGCCAGTTTGGTATAATGTTCGTATGTTCCACGTTCCTATTCTAATGTCTTTCTTAATCCTGTTCTTGGAACCCCCTGAAGCAGTCCCCTCCTGGAGATCTGAATGAGGGACTAGTTTACCTCCGGAATATTTTACCCCAGGAGAGTCCACGAACTATCTGTTACTATTTCTTGACATGTTTTAGCGGTGTAGTGTTGTCAGCTCTACGACCTCGGAGTAAAGGTAGACATTCAAGATGTCGTCCTCTGCCCATATCTTTGACTTGCCGATGTCATTTATCTTCAGCCTCAGAGTTTTAATGGTGATGCTGCTTCCCTTTACCATGATATTGTTGTTCGGGGCTATCTTCCCCTAGTCTTTGTAGATCCCTCTAGTATTTGCAAGGCAATGGAACTGTTTTTGGTCCGCTCCGGAATATTTCCTTTATCCACCATATCTGGTTGGCATTCCTCTATCCGCCACCTGGGGAGGCGCGTGGTGGGAGACCAGTAACTCCAACCCGGTATCTTTTTGTAAATGATGAACGTAAATATAATATTTTAAGAAATTATTAATTTCGTACCAGATTTTTAAAAACTAATAGAAAAAGACGACGTTTTCTCTTGACTTTCGAGCATAACGGCCGTGTTATAAGGAATAAGTACGGTGATTTGTAATAATATCTATCATTTCATTACTGTACTTGATTCATTAAACGATAATAATTGCTTGATAACTGGTTAGGATAGCTTGTACATGACTGTTTAAAATACACATTTCAGTAAATTTCGTTTTGACTAGTAGTTCACCTTAAGTCAAAATGATATAAGATTCGTTGTTTTGGTAATTGAATTGCCACTCTCGTAAGGGTTTTCATTATTTGCTACATACTAGAAAAATTACAAGTACCTTGCTAAAACCCGGGATACGTGATAATATTTTCTCTTAAAGGAAGAACGAATCTAAAAGGAAAAAAATCTAACACGTAGGTTATCACTTAAAAACGCTGAAAATTACACAGTGATGATCTTGCAGTCTTCAAGAAAGAACATGTATAATAGTGTCATATAAGAAAACTAGAACTCAGGCACGTATCTAGAAGTTTATTTTGGGAAGGGTCCATGGACTTGCAGGGGTGATCCGAGGTGTGTCTGAGTATGAAAAGGATATTTCATGTGTGTAATTAATCCTAAAATTATACTATTTCTTCATAAAACTACGAGTTTTGGGGGAATGTCCGGACGTCCAAGACTCACCCTCTAAATACGGCCCTGCTAAAGCTGCTGATAGTCCATGGATAGGCATAAAACTGATAAATTATACAAAATACTACTAAAAATATACATTTAGACTTAACATAATTTTCTACCTTCACTGCCCGGGAAATAAAACGATAATGGAAAGGCGGATGCTGCGATATGATGCTGATACGCTGATACTGTAGTGGCGATAGTAGTAGTTCTATTTTCGGTACCACGGCACACGTGCATAAAAATTATCACTGCAGATTTATGTACGTAAATGTTCCGACTGTAAAGCAGGCTTAACTAACTAGAACTTTTCTACTGACTAGATTTATTGGATTGTTCGTGACCTGGAGGTCCTTGGACATGGGAGTAGATTGTGATTCCATACAACAAAAATGAAGACAATATTCATAATGTTCTACTTTCCCTTTTAAGTGGCTTTAGTATCAGTATGCTGAATATATGTTCCCCAGGCAATTTAGCTTATTAGAAAGTAACGAATATTACGGAATCCTACTCATAAAAATAGAAATATAAACGGTTAAATACATCAGATTGGGTTATACAATACAATCATGGAAGTCAAAAAAGGAATTTGAGATACCGTAACTTTATAGTAGGAGATTAGCATTAACCACAATTTTGTTACGAATAGAGAAAATATTGTTTCTTACCTGCATCTACAATAGCTTCGAAGGCAGCTTCTTGAAGTATTCGCAGCTGAGGATCGTATCTGTTGGCGTAGTCTAGTGGAAGGCCAAAGAATGAGGCGTCAAACTTTTCAAGATTATTTACCTTCCCTGACCATGGAGGAATATCAGGAATATCTGTAATATTAATCAATGCTGTATTTGAACCCATTAATATTGGATTGTTGATATAGTGGAAAATTTGCATCTAAGTTAGACCTAACTTCAAGATGTCAGGAATATGACTATATGGGAGAATACTAAGTTAAATACCATAAAGTAAAAATGATAACCTTAGTAACGCATAGAAGCTCTACAGTGGCGTAACTACAAAATATGTGCTCCCCGTGCAGAAAGTGAAATGAGGGTCCCTTAGTTAATTCTAGCTGACTGGTTCCATCTCAATTCAGGGAGATCGTTTACCGGACAAGTGGTAGATATTGTTATTTTTCTCTCTGTGTTATTTATAGAAATATAAAAGAGCAGTATATTATTATTTTAAAAAAGGAATCTGACACGATATTCTTTTTCAAATTTCGTTGTTGCTAACTATTCAACCTAAGTGCCACATTTTACAAATCATATCAAAAGGACTAATCATCATATAAAAGTCAATGCATTTTATATGGTAAATATTTGTGTGTAGTGTGTCATGTTAGTCAACAGATTACGCTCATAATTTTCTTCAGGATGTGCAAAAGTTGTGACAAAGTGGAGGAAAAATCGTATATTCCAACATTTCGAAAAAAAATCTCTTCGATAACGAAGTACTTACTGTATTTGTTACTACTTTGAGTAAGGTATAAAACATTTTTAAAAGGTTGGATTTTCTTAGAAAAGAGATTTTAAAAATCTGTATACTTGAGACATAAGTGTGTTCTTAAAGTTGGCCAAGTTTTGTAATCGATCAGTTATTGATTTTGATTTTTGAGTTAAATATTTCCTACAAATATACGTTCTTCGTAATCCTAACTAATGTCTGGACGCCATTTGCTCAGAAAAGACGGTCGGAAGAAAATTTCTTTCTCAGTACAGTTGAGAAATATATATGTTCCATAAAGAAGCCAAGTTTTATAATCGACGAGGAATTGATTCATATTTCACGGCTAAATGATTTTGCCAAATAAGTCGGGAGATACTAAAGTTGATGGGAGAGGAATTAATTAGTGATTTAAGAAGCCTCATCTATCAATTTCAGTAGCCCGCGAAAAGCTTTGCGAAAAAAGTTTATGCAGCAAACATTAAGTCGTAGAATCTAAACCAATTCCTCGTCGATTATAAATGTTAATCAATTTGTATAACACATGTTTCTCAACTATACAGTAAAATCATTATTTTGTAAAAGTTCCTTAACATTTCTGAGAAAATAACGTCCAAATTTGGCGATCTTTTAAAAGCAACCAACTTCCCGATTGTTGTTACAGCGAAAGTAAGTTTCGAAATTGCATCTTCTTCCTTCTTGATGCAGGAATGAGTAGCTAATTTTTTGTCTAGTTCCCAGTCTATACCAAGATAGAGATGCTAACGTATATAATACTAAGATATTTTAATAATTTTTTAAATGTGATTTTACATAAATATATATTGTATTATTATTAAGGGCATGGATCAAGATAAATGTTACAATCAGCATTCTGTGAATACATAAAATAGGTGATAAGTAATTGTGGTACCCGAACGTGCAAGAGATTTGCACCATATACGTGGGCGAGCTTCGACCACTTTACGTTTACCGTCAGTGAGTAGTAGCCAATGGAGAGGGTTTGCAGAATGGTCTGCCTTTTAACGGTGATGAGTAATATGCTTATTGTGAGCGAAGAATATTCCACCAAAGGGGATCCATCATTATGCCACTTTAACTGAGTTACGTTAAGCCATCAAATGACCACGCATAATGAGTGAGGGTTTCATTATCATTCACCACTATGGCAGTGTCCACTTGGCCCTACAGACTTAACAGTTGGTGCAACGTTTTGAATGGATAGTGTGGCGTTCGGACTTGGTCCTTGTGATTATTTACGTTTTTTCCCAGTTGAAATCGCACTTGTTCGCAACATGGTTTTCCTACGACGATGAAGTCAAGACAGCTGATAAGTAAAGGTTAAGTGAGTAGCGATATGATTTCTACCAAGATGGCATCAACAAGTTGGCCCGAGTGCCCTATAAATTACATGGAAAATTGAAGCGTGTGTGTACCCTTCTTCGAATACATCACCACTTCATGCACGAGCATACGTTGTTTCATCATTTGATGTTGTAAATCTTTTCTTATTCATCCGCGTAATTTATAGAGGGTATACTCTATAAATATAGAGCGTATACCGCGTGCATAAATGAAATAAACATGTTTAAAAAATATATTTATTTTTTATCTCCTGTGCAAAAAAGCCTCTTTTTAAAAGAATTGTCCGTGGCTCAAATTTAGTGTTGTTCGTTTTTTCTCTGTTAGTTTTGTGCAGAAGTGATGCATCGATAATTTTATGTTTACTAACACGAACATTTGTGAAAGCCATGATTTCTGAGTAGAATTGTTTGCAACGCGTGCATGTTCATATAACTTAACTTAAAGAGCTATCTTAGTCATGTCTCTGTTACTACAGCTATACTCGCATTTAATTTCAATAGGTATTCCTACCTGTATTATAGGTTGCAAACGTTCGGTGAATAATTTAAGGGCGTTTGGCAAAAAATACGAGATCATACAAAACCAGGGATACATTTGAAATAACGTAATATGAAATTAAATTGTTTTGGCCGGTACTATTATATTGCCAATTTAAAATCTCTACAAATATTTTTTTTTCTCCTCTGGACATGTTCTCCTTTGTAAACTTTGCATTTCATATCCTTACCATCAGCTATACACTGCATGAAAATTCTTAGTACAAAAATCTGCTTTAACTTGGCGAATATAACCCACAAAGGCGACTAACAATGTACAATAGTACCACGGGCATTGTTTGTAGTACAACTCTTATAAATCGCGTCTACGACAGGATCAATTTTTACTTCACATTATGTGAATCCCATATCAACAAACAAAGCATATTATGTTGAAAATGTATGCGGAAATTTACTATTCATAACATAGGACGCGTAATTTTTACCCAAAATTTGGGACAATTAGTAATTTTACTGTATTATTCCAAGACACAAATATAGCTTTTATTTTGAGTGAAGTTTTTATCTATTGTTTTTGGATGTTCTGAAATAGGTTTAAGATTGTATTTATGAAAAACTAGTTTAAGAACCATCCGCTGATGCGCAGTAAATAAAGTAGGATGAAATCGCTAACGGTTGGGGATTACTTAGAATGAGTTGATAAGGCTGGACCAGTATGTACATGCGATATTTATTGTGTGAAAAGTCTTACAGTATGGAAAAATGTAAGACTGTTTTTTTAATATAGCTGGCAATACCGACAATTTCAGCTCCTGCGGTGCACGGAGTTCCTATATATACTCACCCAGTATATTTATATCAAATTTGTTGCATATACGTCCAAGGATTATTTTTTTATAATTTAACATAAAAGTTAAGTTCATAATGAACATTCAGTGCATAAACCAACTATATTAACACCAAAACATGATCTGCTTTTTAACATGTAATGTCCAGTAGAATAATTGTAAACCTACTACCTAGTGCACATGCAGATAAAATATGGTGAAACTCAATATAGATTTGGATAACACATGAAAAGAATTCAGTAACAGTTTAAATTTCAGTAGAAAAGTAAACAATGCAATAAATCAGCTTTTGGATGGAATTTTATCTGGACTCCTGATAATCGAACTTGCATCATATAACCTTGAGGGGCTAAGGACAAAATTCACTCCAAAAGTCGTTACGAAAGCCTTAAGGCTTTCTTAGATTTATGAAGACAAACCTAATTCCTTTCGTTTTTATATACGGTATATAGATTGGCTTAAGCCTGTAGTTAACAAACTAGAACACCAAAACGTCAATATTCATTTTTTATTGTTTTAAACTGATGTTGATTAATTACTTTTGTTTTCCTTTGTGGTACAATTGAAAAAGTGGTGTTCTTTATATTCATAATTTGATTTTATATATTCATTTGTCGTAATTTTGATTATGTCCAATTTCTGTTTCTAGAATTTTGGGGTAAATTTTTTAAGTAAACTTAAGAGAAAGTTCAACGACAGATTAGGTTTCATTTTTTGCTAAATTTGACAAGCACATAGTGTACCCTGACTGTCGGTTTTTACTGCACGTATTTGTTTGGAACCTATTATTTTTGGTGTATTATAAATACAAAAAGTTTAATGTTTGTTTAAGGCTCAATCCAAGTGGGGTTTCCAGCCTTTTTCGTTTTACGTCAATTATTCAAATTTCAGTAGATTAAAACAGAAATTGACTTTCACAGACCAAGGTTCGTTTGTTCTTCAATAATGAGTACAATTAGTTTTAAGAAATTGTTAATAGTAAACTCAGGATTGTGTGCAGACACTTTTGGGGCAGAATAATGTCCCAATATTGTCTGCACACAATCCTGCAGTTACTACAAGCATTCAAGCTGTTCTGCGTACAAAACCATTTTCTTGTGCCATACATATCTCAGACATGAAATTATTACAGTTCATCAGTACACAGTAGGCTTAATATAAAAAAATCTCAAAACATTTGAGTTGCTCAGTGGGAAAGGGCATATACCACACACCAGTCAGCACTAACTTCCTTACTTCAAGTAGACAGTTTTTGCCATCTATTGTCTCATCCCAAATCGACTGTTCGTGCGGCATGTTTTTGGTACTAAAATTAATACCATAGACTCAGTCGTTACGGGTGGAGAAGCTAGATAACAAGCGGCGTCTCTGAAGTATATGGCCAATTTTCATTGGAATATGGCATGTGTCCATGTTCCACTGATCCATTCATTTCACGACAGAAGCCTGCTTATTCTAAACGTTTTTTAATGATCCAAATCGGTATATATATCTTTTTGTTTCTTTTTCATTAATGCTGAAACTATCACTTTCTAAGTTTATGTAAAATTGGGACTACAGCTATGTGGGATGAACTGTATCATTGCACTTGGAATTGTTGTTTCATCCCTCACGAGACTTCAGTGACAAAATTTGGCCAATGGAATCACCTCATACATTACAATATTTCATATTCGCTTTTGCTTTAATGAACCTTGAAAAAATATATGCGCATATTTCATCAATATCTATAATATCCCGTTTCATAAACCTTTGTTTAACATCATTTGTCCATTTCAATCTTAGTAACATTTAATGTTGCACAGGAATATTCAAAATATTCGTGAACCTCTCCAAGACGTTAGCTCCAACATGCGCATGCACGAAAGATATTTATCACTGATAAGCTACTCTCGTAAATTTGATAACTAATGTTATTTAAAAATATTTTCTGAGCTCTTCTTTTGACTTTGCTTTTAACCATCTCCATTCCTGTGTTTTTCCTTTCCATTCATTTGTACTTATTTTTAATCTTTTCTTGCTTTCGTTTCCGTTTAGCTGATATTAAAACCCAAACATAAATGTCGTAATTTGATAATGAATATACAATATATAAATTACTTACTTCCTTTCCATCTTTTTCCATCATCCGTTACGAGATCCTCTTTATTCATCAGCTTTTCTCGTAGTTCATCCATGTTGTTGCACTTGGGAAATCTTCCCGAAATCCCTGATATAACAGCTTGATTCTTCCACATTTTGGTTTGGTTGATCTCCGACTTTATAATGGTATTTATTATGTGTAACTTCCTCCTTCACGCCTGTTATAGATAAAGAAACAAATATATGTAACAATTAATTAAACGTAATAATACAATACTGTATATCATAATGCTAAATAATATCATGAGAACCATGAAACGAAGGGCATGTGTAACATGTTTATGATTCTGACAAAGAATAAGAATGAAAATTACAAAATACTCTTAAATCAGAATGTATGTTGTTTAGTGCAAATTTCTTAGTATAAATTAAGGCCCTTACGATATTAATTATTTGGAATTATGCAGAAGCCATTGAATCATTGAATACAGATTAAGAATGTGAAAGCAAATGGTCAAAATCGTGGCATATAACTACAATACTGCATGGCTTTAATTGTATATTTGATATGTACTTAGACGCTAGTTTTAAAATGTTAATGAAAAATTACTTCGAAAGTGCAGAACTTTAATATTCCTGGCTATTTTAGGTCCCTTGATACAAAGCTAAATCAAAAGGGAACTTATATTCCCGCTCACGATGTCCGTCAATTCATGGCCAGGTATTAAATCTAAAAAACTACAAGATTTATATAGATGCGAGAGGTCTTGACTAGATTAGCTCAGAGCCTTCCGAACAATCTTTATTTGCAGTGGTTCAGTGTTGCCAATCCATTTTTAGAAATAAATAGTCAAATTACTAAAATGCAGTTAGGCCTAGTTGAGGCAAACTTACCATAAACATTATTCGACACAATAGTCAAGTACTGTGAGCTATCCCGCACCTAAGCACAACAATTGTCAATGTTGCTAGTATATTTTATCGAAATAATTGTTTGCGTGGATAAAATACTATCACGCGGCCGGAGCTTTTGAGATTGTTAGTAGAACTGCAGCTACAATTTTATTAGTTGTAACGTACTCTTTGTAAAGTATTCATTGTCATCGGCACAAATAGACTTTATGAAGCCATTGTGTTGCACTGGTTCTCTGCCTAGTTGTTACCGAGCTGCGTAGCTCAGTGAGAGAGCTCTGGCATACGACTTGGATGGTTGTGAGTTCAATCCCTGCGGCCTACTATCCTCACTAAGATTTTTCCCAGGTTTTTTTTTGAGTCACACCAGGAAAAATGCCGTTATTGTGCATTCAACTTAGCCCTGACCAACACCTTTCCTCATCCTTTCCACTCCCATATCGTGGCCTGAGTCTTGGATGTCTAAAAGCCATAAATACAATTCAAAATATCTGTCTACTTGTGCTGGAATCCGAGATGATGCTTCAGAATGTGACAATGGACTTTCTTGCTGGAATATTTTCGTCGAATCGCCGGGGTAAGAAGGAACTTTAAAGCGTACGTCGTCACTTTTGAAGATACTTTGAAACTTGATAGCGGCAGCCAATAGTGCCACGTATGAGTATGTTGCAACAGCCATTAACTCGTTTTTCACCGAAGTGCGGAATGGGATTAGTTTGCTCATGCCCTTCAAATTTTATAAACGAAGTTAATATATACCGGTACTGGAACAATCTAACATCACCATAGCCTATTCAGCAGGTTGGGACATTTTCCATATATATGCAGGTCTTGTGTTTGGAATATAAGGCTGGCATCTAGGTTCTTTAGCATACCGAAAGTAAAGCCAAGCCACTGCCCTTTAGTTATAGTTATACAAGCTATTTTTTACAGATATGCAGCTATTCCAACATCCATAAAATCCATTCATCCATTGATAAATATAAGTTAAAATTATTTATTTATTAATATATAGATACCAATAAATCACAGCCATATTCAATCCACTAGTGGATGAGGCCCCTCCCCGAAGGGAGATGTTAGTCTACTGCTCCCACGCTAATCAGACGGGTTGAGAGACGAGAGCCGAAGCTCTCACTGTGATCCCCACTGTATTTTATTCACAGCAGCTCCAAAATTGTCCTCACGATGCTGGGTAAACAACGAATTTTTTAGCTCCCACCGAGAATCGAACCCGGGACCGCTCGCACTGAAGTCGAGCGCGCTACCGACTAGGTTACGAAGGGAAATAGTTTTGGTTATCCTTTCTATCGAATGAGTGATGCCATATTAGTAAGTATACCCCTAATATAGAAATAAACAATAACTAGACATCAAACTTAAATGCTCTAATTTTACAAAATATTTTCTGTTATTTTTTTAAATTTTAGCAAGAGAGAATCTTGTGCTAGAAGTAATTTATAAAACATGTTCACTGAAATTATTCAGTTTATGTTAATAAATTCGATCTTTTCACATTTTATGAGAAAAAGTAACCTTGCTGTTGCATAGATAGCAGAAATATTCTAAATTGATTTATAGGAAAAATTCACTACTTCTAGAGAAAATTTTATTTAAAAACTGAAAAGCACTGCCCAGAAGTTAATACAGTAGCTAATACGATTTATAGAATCTCTCATTAATACAAATATAATCCTTTCCACTCAACTTTGAAGTTATTTTTTAAAATAGCAATAGGTTAAACCTTTTATAACTATGTCATTCATAACTTAAAACTATACAGATTACTCAAAACCTAACCTAGGTGCACTGATACCGGCAGCCCTCACACACTGGGGCGGATGACATCTCTAAAATCCTTGAGAACACCCCACCTAAAATCTTTTTTTGGTCAGAAATAAATACAAACAGTGCAAAACTTCACTTGAACCCCTCCAATTTTGACTTTTCACCCCTAGAACTGAAAATCCTGGCGGAATTCCTGTTTAGCTGTGTGAGATAAGTATGAAAATGTTGCCATTGAGATCTACGGCAGTTTTCAGTGTCCGAAGGTGCAAGTGTACGTTGATCTGTGATATCTTCAAACGTCTAAATTCTTAGATTTAAGACAACCGGGGCTCAACACCAGTACAAAAAGTGAAAACGTATATATCCTTGCACTGTGGTCATTAAACCTTGTTAGAAACGATTAGATTCCTGAAGGAAATGTGAAACATTGAAAATGTAGAATGGAGCAATTGTTTGATAACCGTCAGTATAACTGAAAATGGTGCATTTCCGTATATTAGCACAGAACGTTGCGGTGTGAAGCAGTTTTAGTCCCCTTTGGATTTTATGTAAAAATGTTTTAAGATGCCATGGCCTACAGACAATTAATCTATATAGGGTCGGCACCACTTTTCTGTTAGTTGGCGTGTTAGAGTTTGGATAAACACACTGGGGAAAGAGTTATCTTTCTTAATGTATATTTAAAGAAGTTTAATCTTTACAAGACGTGAAAGATTAATACGATTGTGATGTTTGAAGTGACTTCCGTGAAGTCACGGAAAGTGACTGTGACCTTGTGAAAACCATCTGATTTAAACATTCCAGATATCTTCAGATACAACAATTGGGCAGGTTAACATAAAATATTCATAACCTCCTCACATCTCCTTAAGAGGACCATGTTTTACAATTCAAAACAAAGTCCAAGGTATCTATAAAATTAGTTGACAACTACCAATCTCAAACTAAACAATAAAGTTCAAGGTTTAAGGAATAACCCGAGTTCATGTTGTTTCATGTTATATCATTGCATATACACACAATTGTTTGCTATTATACTTCATCCTTCCCGTTACAGAAACGCTTATTATTAACAATGAGCAAATTTTAATGTATGTGAACGGATGGCAAGCCTCTAACTCCTGCAACTTTTCTTTGTTTCTGCACGTACACATTAAATACTTTAAATTTATAACGTTTATTCCAAGACTCTAAAATAAAAGCAAAGCGAATTAGAGCTGCAGTCATCTACCGGTAAATCTGGAAACAAAAAAATCTGGTTAGGAAGAACATACCAATGATTGGTATTTTCCGTCTTCTCCTCTTAAAAATTTCATGATATTGTCAGTCTATATCAAATTTTGTGATATGAATCTATCATAAAAAACATTTTCTTTTGTCCCCGTTATGAAAGTGACACGCTTTGTGATATGCACCTCGTAGCTCTAACATTAAGTAGCAGATTATATTTCCGTTTGGAAAATAAATTTAGTTTACTGTAATTCAGCCAGGTAAAACTACTATCCTGTAAAAGCAATATTTACAGTTTTGAAAGAAATTATATAAATAAAAACGGTCAGCACAGCGAAACCAACGTAAAACTCAATTAGAAATGAAAATGCTCTTCATGTTAGTTTAGGAAGGACGTGAACGATCACAATTACCTGCCGCTCCCTGGCTTCATATACTTATTACATGTTAATGGCACCAATCACGCCGATATCGCTTCTAGATGATGTCAGCCTTAGTAGCCATGGGGTAGATTCTACTGAAGTGATTTTCATTTTGGTGTTAGTTCAGCTATCCGCCACCACAAGGAAAAGTACTGCTCTCTACCTTTCCGTTAGTTGCTCGTTGATTGTTTGATGTAATGTTGCTTTGTTGAAGCAAGTAAAACGTATCTTATATTCCTGTGAATTTGGGGTGTTGTAGAAATACCCCACATCCCAAGTAACATCAGTGATATGGGTGTTTGCTTTTTCCTTTTAAAGGAAAAATTACGGCTTCCACATCGGAAGACCGGGTGTGAAATGATGATCAAAGTTTTAGTAAACGGGAAGAGAAAGTTGGCGAAAGAAAGTGCCTTTAGTAACAAAAGCGAAGATGTAAGTATGTGGGGTAGAATCTACCTCACGTCCAAGGCTACGGATGAAACGTGGATCTAAATATTACTTAAAGTAAAACTTGCTGCAAATAACGCCTTAATTGTATAACAAATAGTTAACTTTTATGTTATATTGATAGCATATATTCACCAGAAACTATGGAAGTAATTTGAGTCTCCAATGTTATACATTCTATTCAATACTGCTTAGTTTTTGAGTGGGGTAAAACTACCCCAACCTCCAAGTTAGTGTGACAAAATTCGTGTGTCCCACGTTACGGGTTAGTAAATAATATTCACATGTATGATCCGACTTTTCCCTTAATTTTTTTTTAAAAAATAATAATTTTAACGTAGACAGAAATTCGTATTTCTGCAGAATTATTATTTTTCAAACCGTTTTGAATGGTGTTCAGCCTAGATCTGTGTGCATTTTTCCCTAAAGTTACTGAGAAATGTAAACCGATTGCAATTGATGTTTAAAATGGGTGCTGAAATAATCGAGTTCCTACTTTGTTGATTACAAACTAGCGAGCGTTAAAATTAAACTTTAAAAAATACTCCTATATTCTTACCTGTTTTTCTTTAATTGTTGGGATGTTGAGATCTTGTAGAATGATCAGCAAAGACGTTCTAATCTTCACTTCTTAGGTTGAAGTGTGTAGTTTCCTTTGTATTTTTAATTTGTCCCACCTCGCCACTATACCAACAAATAATACATTTAAAATGTTATTTAGAGATATCGACTCTTCAGATGTTGTGGCAGAACTAAAAGATGAGTCTTCACATTCATTTTTATATGTATGCATCCACGTGCACTGTTTCTTTAAGAGCGAAAGTCAACGTACATGAGATTCAAGTTCAAAATCATTACGTTTGGTAAACCAAAACTTATTCATAATGAAAGCTCATTAGCTATGTTTAAGTCAGAAGATAAGTACTTAGAAGGTCATCTCAGGTTATGTAATCACATTTAAAAAAAGAAACAAATAATAAGGAATATTGTTAGGGTCATGCAATAATTACACATACTAAGGCATGGTAACTGACCTTTAATACCTTAGTAATTATGTCGGAATTGACTTAGTAACATCTAAATGATCCGTGAAATACATACATTATTTCTTTAAATCAGTCACTAGTTTTTAAATTACCACTAAAACAGATGCAATATAACGTAATGTCAAACGCCTGAACCCTTGTGACATTGTCTTCTTAAAGTCGTCTCGGTCTTCCCAACGGTCTCTTTCAATCCGACTTTCCAACCAAAATGCAATATAACCTTCGTTTTTCTTCCATCCGAACTACATGGCCTACCCCATAGGGTGAGCCGAATTTTTTTAGATATTGGGGCTTGAGTTGTCATCAAAAGTTGTGCATTAGTACCAAATAACGCCATGTCATATATGGTCGTCCTAAAACAATATTTAACAGGGCCGTTGGTCCCCTAATTGATATATACGGTATATATACCATAAATTGCAAAACAAGGGATAAAATTATGATACCAGTTTAAAATTTTGGGGTTCGAGTATTTATGTAAAGTTGTGCATTGGTAATGATATGAAGCCATGTCAAACATGGGCGGTTTTGGCCGTCAAGCGTTTATGGCCGTTTCTAAAGTAAAATTTCGCGGAATCCGGGGTCCGGCTAGATATTTTTTGATAAGGCTGTGTTTCGGCGAACAAACATAACATAACATTCTACAACTCTTGCACGCAACTAAAACTCAAATTTATAAAAAGAACCGGCGGTTTCGAAAAAAAAAATGTTATAAAGCTGAGTTCGTGTATTGCGCAAAATTACATAATGTTATGTTATGTTCGTTCGTCGAAACACAGCCGGATCAAAATATATTTACCTGTGCCCCGGGAGCCCGAGAAAATGTTAATTTTGAAAAAGGACATTTTTATTAGAAATTTGTGACTGAGTAGCGTGAGTAACTTGCAGAATGTTATATTATATTTGTTCGCCGAAACACAGCCAGATCAGAAAATATCTAGCCTGGCCCTGGAACCTGCGAAAATTTTAGTTTCAAAACGGTCTTAAGGGGTCACATTTGACATGGTTAAATTTCATAGCAATGCACATCTTTTTATAACTACACGAAAACCAAAATGTGGAAACTAGTATCATATTTCTATTCCTTGTTGTACAAAAAAACACATAGGCCTTTTATGGGTCTAGGGGCCCGGTTAAATATTGTTTTAGTACGGCAATATTTGGCATGACTTTATTTGGTACCAATACACAACATTTGATGACAACTGGAACCCCAATATCTAAAAAAATCTAGCCCATGTTAGTAGTCGCGATTTCAATATTCTTCCAACACGGAGTGAGTCATACAGTTCGCGAAGTTCTTCATTATGCAGTCTTCTCTATTCTCCAGTCATCTCGTTCCGTTTCTCCCGCATATCTTTCTCAAGATTGTATTTTCAAATACACGTAATTTATGTTCATATACCATGATCGTACTCCAACTTTCGCAACGGTAAAGCATTAAAGGCAGAATAATTGTTATGTATTTTTTCAATTTCAACTTTCTTCAAATTAGTCGCGAAGTTAGGATTTCTTGGATTGAATAGATACATGCGTTGCCCAATATTAAACGACCTTTTATTTCTTCCGTTACCTTGTTTTTACGTGCACATATGCTTCTAAGTATTTAAATTTGTTTACTTTCTCTCTACTCTCATTCTTAATCGTTGTGTATCTATTTCCGTTACTCTGTGTAGGAATATGAGCTTTCGAAATTAAGGAGATATATCAAATATGTGCGGGTGTGCAAAATTTCGTATTCGTAGCTTGAAGCATATTTGAGTTGTGGACCCCTGAAATAGCGTATTTTAGGCTAACATTCATTCACTCAATCATTCAGTCAGTAACTCACTCATCATATTGTTTAGGGCGTTCACAATGTGTTAGAAACATGTAAATTGACATGAATGTGGAGGATGATAAGTAGGTAAAGCGAAAAATTCCGACAATTTAAAAATGTCGCTATGTTCGATTCAAACTTGGCGCCAAAATAAAATTTCAAAGAATACACAGCCTAAACGGCTAAAGATAGAAAAACGAAATTTGGTATGAAGGTACAACGTTACGAGTAAGTTAAGAAAGTATTACAGAATGTTGAAAAAGTAGCCATCTTGCATAAAAAAGGGCCGCCAAAAAGGAAATTTCCATAGAATACACAGCCTGAACGGCTGTAGCTACAAAAACGAAAATTAGTATGATGGCACAACAGCATTTGTAGGTTACGAAACATTACAAAGTATCTCCAAAGACTCTATCTTGGATCCAAAATGGCGGACCTCGTAAATCAATTTTCCACACCGTTTGAGCTAGAGATACGAAATTCGGAATAAAGGCGTATTATGAAGAATAGTTTAGGAAATAAGTACAATATTTGGAAAACATTGTCATCTTACATTCAAAATGGAAGCCCAAAAAACATTTTCCACCCCGTTCAAGCTAGTGAAATGAAATTTAGTGTGAAGGTGTACCATCACGAGTAGGAAACAACAATATAAGGAAATGTTAAAGAATTCGCCATCTTTAGTCCGAAATGGCCGCTCAAAATACAGTTACCGAAACACTGAAGCGAGAAAAGTGAAATATGGTATGAAGGTGTACCATCACGAATACGTTACAATAAAAGAGGCAAACATCCCGTAAGAGGCGCAGTCCCCCGGGTGTATGAGGAGAGATCTGCATCATTGAAGCGCAGTCCCCTAGAGAGTCTGGTTACGATAAAGAAGGCGCAGCCCCCAAAACTCTTCAAGTTGAGTCACACACTAGCGTGTTTTCAACGTTGAATTTAGAATCATTTCGTTGATTAACCGTTATCGGTTGGAAACAATTACGTTTATTTTAAAACCATATTTCAACAAAGACGTCATTACGTTCGTAAGACCTTATTACAATGTGTATTCAATATTTTATGTTCAACTAGGGTATAGATTTTGTTTAATGTGTTTCTTACTAATGCTATTCCAAAATTTAATTAGAAAGTAATATTGACACAAACTAATTATTATGTTCTCTTATGCACGTTGAAAACAGAAAATTTTAAACTATATTTGCGCGAAGATAGAAGGTCGTTCATTGGGCGTTAATGAGACGAGTTTTAACTCTTTTTTTTTCATACAATATTAATCATTTCGTTTCACACGTGTATTTCTGATTTGATAGCTTAAACACTATAAATAAAATCAAATACAATGTAATGAACTACATTTTTCATAGTCTCATTTGCAAGTTTCAAACTGATTGAATTTTAAACAATATATTACATCTAAGAATTAATTTCGTTATTACGACGTTAATGTTACGTACTTTCAACTAACATTGACATTATGCCTAGATTTTGTTTCACATTATATTTCTAATTTGATTGGTTAAGCATTATAATTAAAAACAAATGCAATGAAATAAGCTAGCTTTTTCATGTTCTCATTTGCATGTAGAAAACAGATTGAATTTTAAACTATATTTGAAGGAGAATTTAATTTCATTAATAGGGCGTTAATGTGAAGTTATTTCAACTATGACATGGAATTCGATTTATATCCGTTTTTCTATGGCGACATGTTACAATTATTGATAAACACAAATTTAATAGTGCAGCTATGTTCAAAGTATTGAAAAGGTAAAATGCACATAACAAGAAAGAAGGAAAGTAAGTATCCTTTATTCTTATTCTCATTATGGTGAAACGACTAGTAGCAACGGCATTCTAGACTGCGTTTTAATGGATACAGTACAAGAGTAGTGGACTCTCAACTTGGATCCGTGGATAAGTGAACGCGTCGAGCTACCATCGAGAACTGCAGATCGTTCCTGCTTCTAACCCCACAGCAGTAAATGGGATTATTTACGGTTGGAAAATTAATACTGTACATCATGATGAAAGCAACGGAAAAATACAACTAAACGTGTATATCAATAGACAGCAACCATGCTCTGTGTTGCCCAATTGAACCCGTTTCTTCATTGTCCGCTTCTTAATTTCAACTTATTTCTTCTCAATCATTATCCAACATCGAATAAACCGTTGCAAAGGCGGACATTTCCGTACATTTTCCGCGTCAAAATAACGTTGCAACGTTACAATTTTTTCGGTATTTAATCTACACATTTTCAGCGTATGTGTACTATTGTAGCATCCCGATAAGGAAGCCGGGGGACAACACACCCAGCGAAGTCAAGCGAGTATAAATACAGGGTGTTTTACTAATGTTGGACAACCCTAAATAAATCGGAAACGAGAAACATTATTAGAAAGAATGTGGTGGATCCTGGCACATAGGGAAAAGATACATCTTTTGAAATACCATACAGTGTTGCCAACTCAACTGTGTTTCCAGCCCAGTACAAAATTTTATTTTTTAAATGGAGCATACAGGATTTTATTTCATCAGAAAATCAGTAAAGAATGAAAATGCCAACAAGCGAAACCAGGCCTCTCAGTGTTGCAAAATAGGGAAGTTATAAAGATTTGGACCTGACCTCGCTCAACCTCGAACTTGCGACAGAACTTCGACCTCGCGACATGCCTTCGACCTCGACCTCGCTCAACCTCGACTTCGCAAACTCACTTCGACCTCGAGCTCACTCAACCTCGAACTCGCGATCTCACTTCGACCTCGACCTCGTTCAACCTTGATCTGTCGATGGGACTTCGAGCTCGACCTCGTTCAACCTCGAACTCGAGATCTAACTTCGACCTCGCGTTCTCACTTCGCCCTCGACCTCGCTCAACCTCGAACTCGCGATGAGACTTCGACCACGACCTCGCGATCTCACTTCTACTTCGACAGTAAAGAAAAAATAGCGTTTCTACGCATAACTGATACTGGTAAATCTCCATTTAACGTGTCACCTACGGACCACGGCTCCAGATTGTTTGTATATAGGTAAATCTCCATTTAACGTGTCACTTCCGCCTCCACCTCCGTTTTTTTGTGACTAGATTTAGTGATTTTTTGTCACTAGATTTAATGATTTTTTTCTCTGCTACTCTTCCTGCCATCTATTGATTTTTCTTGTGAACTACCAGAATTCATCACAGCTCTACCGCCATCTGTTAATATCACAGCTAATTGCTGCTGTTACCATCATTCATTAATATTATTGCTAACTTATTGTGTGTTAATTTATTGATATGGTTGTTGATTTATTGAATAGTGTTATAACTAAGTAATGAATTGTTAGTTTCCTATACGGACGCAATCAGAAGTACTTCAGCAGCCGCTTTGTATTAGGCGAATACCGTAATGGTATATTTAACATGAAGCATGCTTGTAAAAATTTCTTGCTGCTACGATGAACTTGTTTATTGCTGTAAAAAAGCGGTGAAGTTTTAAAAATAACATCAAATTGTGTTATTAGCTTTTTCCTCTTAAATTGTTGTAAATCCATATTTTGTGTGGATTTGCTTTGCTTTTCCCGATAGTACTTTGTTGCGTGTGCAACACAGGAAGTTTCTATCAATGTGAATTTCATGTGAAAATCATATTATGTGTGGATGTATTAAGAATTATCAGTTGCATATTTTTTATCTCTCTCTCCTTTTTTGTATCTGTGCTATCCATAAAAGAGTGAATTGTAGTTTTCCATGCAATGTAACAAAGTTTTTTGTTTCTCTCCTGAAAACTCTAACTTGCAGAAAACATGTTCACTAAAATTGTTCTATCACTCTTTCGTTTTTCACATCATAAATGTATATGAAGTTTGAACTATAAGTATTACAATGGAATAGGTATTATCAGGAAATGTTTCTACAAAATCCATTATTAACTGTTGGTTCTTTCGTTAATAACAACTTGTTTGCGTTTACTTGTATTAATGACATACGTTGTACGATTTTCTATAAACTCTTGTGGGGAATAAAACGTATCAGTATTTTTCTGTGTTACACGTTTAAAAGCAGTGTAATTATCATACAAAATAATCTGCTTTTGTAATATCCAGGTTTAAGTTCTCACGAGGGAAGATTTCGTTACGAGCATTTTTTAAATAAATATTCTTAATCTTACATGTATCAAACTTACTAGCGTCCTTCTTCTGAGTATTATTATCACGATTAGTTTGGAAAAGAACTATTACAAAATCAGGCATATCGAACAGCAGTGAGTTAAACTGTGTTGTTACATCAAAATCGAAATACGAACCTGAAACATATCGTTGAAAACCTTGATACGTGAGAAATTCAATTGGTATTTGAGATTGTCGAAGTATATCAGCTTTTAATTTCATCGAATAATTTTTCTCGTATTAGACAATTGGCATTCTAAGCTCCATTGAAGTAATCACTAATTTAGCAGCATGAGCTAGTGTAGCGTCATCTAGAGTACCATCTGCTTTCTTTGTTTTCCACCGATAAAATAAAACATCATTATTTGCACTTCTTTTAAATGTTATTCGAAGCCCACTCTTTAACATAATTTCCTTATAGTCACTAAAGAAACCAAACAGCAAACGTAATGGAAACAACACTGTATTCTTTTTCCGTGGAAGTTTCTCATCAGTTATTAATCCACTTGATTTAAAATATTCGAGCTCAGGCTTTGATAATCGACACGTGGCAATAGCAGTTGAAGTGATTCCTGGATAATATATTCTATCAATAACAGTACCATGTTTGCGTACCTCTACCTGCGAAAACAAATATGGAAGAAAATTATCAATTAATTTAATATTTGACCCTGCAGTAAAAGTTCCTCCAGCATCTCTTCCAATTACTTCATATTTGATGTATAAATCGCCGTAGTGTGGGTGCACAAATCCATCGCCGGAAGTAACGTCAAATTCTAAGTCTTTGTTTGCTTCATTCAAGTTATTAAATGTACTACGATTCAGTGGGAAAGATTGATACTCATAGCTTTCAATAAATTCCGTCTTTAAAAAAACTATATTATATTCAACTTTGTTTCTTTTCGCTATCATTCTTGCTATAAAAAATCATTTTAAGAATCATCATTTTTAAACATGAGAATCACACTTGTTATTGCGCCACCAAAACTAATTGGTTCATGCAATTCGTTAGTAACACTTATTTCAATGGAACGTACATGGCTCTCTTGTATAGGAAAAAATAATGGGTACTGAGGATCATAAGCAATTTTTTCTAAAAATTCTGTTAATGGTTTAAATGTTGCTATAATATTAGTTTCCTTCTGCTTATATTCTCCATCTGCTATAATCATACCTCTTGCTACATTACAGTGTATATTAAATGTTTCAATACTTAAGAACTTTGGAAGAAATTGACCTATATGAGTTTCTTCTGGCTTAAGATCACTGTTATTCTTAAAACCTAATAACTTACCAACAGTTCCCACATTAAAATTTTCTGCAAATGGTCTAACTTCCATTCGATGAGCTACATGATTTTCATTTAGAAGCACTTCTTTAGGTAGTGTTGTTTCTAATATTGATGCATTATACTGACCCGGTGGTATATTATGCCTCTCTCCTTTATGAAAGTATGTATTGCTACTTTTTGTTACATTTGGTATTAAGTATATACTATAAAATCCAATCAGTGCAATTTTCAAATTGTAATTTTGATTATCAATTTCATTATGAAGATTCAGCCGAAGCTTTGGTGTAGTTCCCGATAACTGCAACACAAACATTTTTTTAATAAAAGACTATGTAATATGCTATTTTTATGCATGATTAATTAAGTAATCAAGTTTCAATCTTTCAATAGCTTGATGAAAATTGTTTCCATCAGATAAGAACTTTAATAGTTTAATACATAAATGACCACAAATCACATCGTCAAAATGTTGTATTCGATCACTATTATATTCAATTATAGTGTTATTAGGATTTAAATACTCAATCAAAGACTTGGGAGGTACACCAAATGAATCGAATATGCAAGCTTTATTATTTTCATACCAATAACAAATCCAGTCAGTTCCTGTATTAATTGATTGATCTAAGTTAATAACTGCACATTCTTGTTTTAACGGCGGAGTAGAAGGAAGATTATCCGATATATATACACCTCTAAAGTGTTTAATATTCAATTCTTTAGCAATACGTTCGAGATCATAATTGGTGAGCGCTTTTTTACTCTATTTAAGTCCTTCAAAAGCATTTTCTTTCTTTGTTTAAGTCCTTTACCTTTAGCTAGAATTGATGATTCCATAACTTCATTATAATTCTTTTGTTCTACTAGTTCTTGTTTAGTTTTCTTCGCATCGATTACCGCCTTAGCTATAGCTGCTGAACCACCTGCAAGACTACCAACCGCTCCCAATGCAGCAAGTATCGCAGGATTTGTAAATATGGAACCACCTGTTTTCGGTTGATTATGTAATTTCTTTAACTGCGCTAAACTTAATGTTAGAGCCATATTATGACCCTTTTTTAAGCATTTTTGTTTCTTCGCAAGTTGTGCTTTATTTAAGATATTGCTAAAATTTAATGACTTTAATTCTTGTGCTGGAATTTGAAATATTACACCTTTTGCTTTCATTGTATAAAAAAGACTATACTATATTCATAATTTTGAATTTATTCAACAACTACGGCTCAACTATGGCCCAATAAGTAAGAAATAATGCAGGAATCTATAAACCCCACCCCATTTTCCGTTTTATGTTCATTGCCATTGCTACTCCCAATGAAGCCAATTTTTCACTTAAAGCAGAATCTTTGCTAATAACTCTATCAAAAGCTTTAAGCTCTAGGTCTTGATCAGCTCTATGTCTATCTGATAGATCTTTAAACTTCTTATACGCAATATCATGCTCTCGACATGCTTGATCTAATCTATTTATACCTCGATCACCTTTCTCTAACCTTTCATCTAAACTTGTACCAGGACCACAGAATTGGTAGCCTGGAAGATGAAGTTCAAAGGGTAATTTATTAATAATGTCATTCACTAAGCCTTTACCTTCAATAGTATGCCAAAATTTTGCTAGAAGAATATGAATGATTTTTATGAGGTAACCTAAACCTTTTGGATTCGAAATAATAAAATTGGATAATCGAGATAAAATCATTTCCATAATACCCACTTTCTCATTATAAAAATTCTTATTCCCAGCTGTTTCTTCACCTGCTATAACTAATAATCTATCTAGTAACATTCTAACATCATCCATCCAAACAAATTGTTGTGGCATATTTGTGTAGCGCTTAATCCCCTTTCCTTGCTTCTTTTCTTTCAAACCTTCACCTTTAGTTTTCAGTTCAAGCCAAATAGGTTTAATTAATGTTTTGTACTTATCGCTGGAGCTTGATTTTACTCTATTCCGTGATGGATCATGATTCTGATATAAAGCATTCGTCATCTTTAAAATTTTCTTATAAGTTTCATAATCTTCAGTAGTAAAACCTACTGGTTGTTTACGAGTTATTAACTCCCATAAACCTTCTGTTCCTTTAATTTTTTCATAGCTCGGCGTTGATGGATCTTGTGCGATTTTACACTCACTATAAATAATTAAATCATAATTATCAAAGAAAACATTATAACTTCCAATTTTCCACTGCACTACTCCAGCTATATCAATAGAGTATAATCCAAACACTTCATCTTTATCTAACCTATTAGTACTTAAATATCGACTCGCTAATGGACCTAACTGAATTTCTTTCTCTTCTTCATCATCTTTCGTTTCTTTAGTCTCTGGCAATGCCTTAGGTGAAGCAAATGACCGTTTCTCAAATGAGGTTTCTGATGATGTTGGTGGATAATTATTAATATTCTGTTGTGCTACAGGTATAACTCCTGTAATTCGATTTCTGTTGTCATCGGTTACTCCTTTAATTTCTTTCCCCAAGCTTTCAATCGATTCAATCAATGGTTTCTCTTCACGTTTTTGCTTTTCATAATAGCTACGGTGACGCTCTTTCCATTCTTTAAAACGTTTGGCTAAGATATTTTGTAATTCAATATTATTTAATTTTCGTTTTGTCATTATATGAAAAAGACGTTATTATTTCCGCTTTGAAAAAAGTAACGTACGTACATCAATTGAAAACATTAAACGTAAATGACATAAAACGATCACTCGATTATAAAGAATTGATCGATTTTGTTTCGATACTTTCCATTGTTTGACTTTCTCGTCATATCGATTTTTATAAAACCATAAGATTCCTTCCATGCAATAGAATATCCTTAAATTTATTAAATGACATATAACAACCAACAAACTCATTATAAATATCCTTTAAATTCGTGTTATCTTGACGAAATACACATAAAGAAATTGCATTATCTCTTATAAATTGTTTCGGAACTTTACTACATGTTTGTGCTAAGTAAAAACAATCCATTCCTTTATGTCTACCCTGTGTGAAGTAATTCCGTACCTCATTCTGATCTTCCAATATATAATCATCAAATATAATAACAGACAGTTGCTCGCAATCTTCTAACTTGATAACGGAAGGTTCAAACGTAGCCAACTGCTAGTGGAATCTTTCTTGTATTTCATCATATATATGCTGCAGTTGTTGATACTTAGGTTGTTCTAAACTTTTAGAAAATACTTATAAGTGTCTACCATTCCAATAAGCCCAATTCGGAGCTAGAATAAAATTATCAATAACTAGTTTAGTTTTCCCGCAACCTCATGTGAATATTATTAAGCCACAAATGTAATTCGGAAGTAATTCACCATTCAACTTACCATAATAATTAGCTAGCAAAAGTCGTTGCTTAATACTCCACATTTTATGATTGATTAACTATATTATAGCTTTGAGATCGATCCACGAATTATCATTTGAAGATATACCTAACCACTTAACTGATGCTTTATTTTTAGTTCTACGTAAAACCTTTAAATTAAGTATACATGAGGGTGGTTGGTCTTCATTAGTTCTTGCTAATAAAAACGGTCTTTAATAATCTCATTGCGCTCGTCTTTTAAATGATATGTAGGCATATCAGTCTTAAAAACAGTAGCTATTCGAAATATTTCTGTGCTCCAATTGCGAGTGAAGCCTTTTTGAAACTTATTTTTAAACTTGCTAATTCGAACATAATCTGCTACACTATATTTCGCCTTTGACGATGCTATATACTTCTTTCTATAGACTGTTGATATTAACTTTGTTCGTTTTCTTTCTTCACGGCGTCAACGGGTTTCATTTTGACCGTGCCATGTTTTTTTTCGTTATATTTTTTCTTGGGTGCTTGTAATATATTGTACCATTTGTAATTACCTTGCAGTGTGAATTGCTTCCACATAAAATTACATAATGTTTTATTAAATCTTTCAATAATACTAGCTTTTTTATCGCTGTATGAAGAGTAATGAGTAATACTTTTTTGCTTCATTAATTTAATAAATTCTTTATTATAAAACTCGCTACCGCGATCTGTTTGCAAATACTTTGGTGCTTGTTGAGTTGCTTCTAGTATTGAATTAAACACTCGTGTAACTTCTTTCCCTGTTTTATTTTTAACTGGTACAGCCCAAGCATACTTACTAAAAGTGTCAATAATAGTTAGATGATAAGAATACCCTCTATTTAATTTAGCTAAACCTTTCAAGTTTCCTGAGATAATTTCAACCAAATCTGCTTGCCATAAATCATGTATAAACTTGGTTACAATAGGTATTCGTTTATAATTCCGTCTTGCGGGCTTGTGTAGTTCTTCAACAGTGGCTAATCTACTATTCATTCTATTGAAAATTAATTAAGAACTAATTTAAAGATCGAGAAATCAATTGAGCAATAAAGATCAAATCAATACTTATTGGATATTCACCTGGTGAAAATTTATCTGATCGAACTACAAGTATATCGCCTTCTACAACATCGAACTCATGAAGTAAAATTTCGTCTTCAGATGGAGCATCTGAAACTCTACTACCCTCATGTATTCCTAATGATAAATTGCCATACTTTTGTCCACCGCTCGCTGAATATATATCAACAATAGGAAACTCTTTATTCTTTTTCTTAAGCCAATGAAAACCAATAATTTTTAGCTTACCCAAAAAGGAATTTGAAAATATGGCGTATTCATATTAAATAAATACACTTTGCCACTAACATTGCCACGCGTGAAGTCTATTTCTTTATTAGGTATTGAATAAATTGTAAAAAAACAGAACACTATGTAAGTTGTGTATTGATGTTAACAATTCATTAGTTTTAGCGTATATGGCTCTATACAAATCGCTTTTCAATTTATCTTCTAAGTCTTTCAGTTTTGTAATAATTTCATTTTTTATTTCATCGTTATTGCTATTAAAGTCTGTTATCGATATGAAATTTTTAATATTATCTTGTACTTCCCAAAGTTGAGTCACTGTAGGCATTAGAGCTATTGATGCTTCTACGTTCGAATGTCATTAATATCAGCATATTTTCTAGATAAATTATTAAGAGAATTAGTCATAGAAGTATATTTCGTTTCTAGATTACCGATTTGTTTCTGAATATCTGCAATCAATGTGTTATGCGTTACTGCTGTATCCTCTAAACTTTTCAACATATTCTTTAACCCGCTAACTATTTCATTAACTCCATGAACGGAAATGTATTTTGAATGTTCTTGTATTGCTTCTTTTACTTCATTTTGAACATTAGTTAACACTTCTTGTATACCAGAAAGATCTTCTAATGTTGGAAGGAATGTTATATTAGTTTGAAGGTTTTGTAATTGAATATTAATATCATCTATTACTTCAGGGAGGTTTTCTGTTGTTTCGATTACCGTTTGAATATTAGTTATCGTCTTTTTAATTATTTCTACTTCTTGCGAAGTTGGAAGTGTATTAATAGTTTCTTAAAATGAAATTAATTTTGATTTTATTTCATTTTGATTTTGATTTGTAGCTAATTCACATAAAGACTTACGTATACTCTCGATATCAGATTGCTTTGGTGTGTTCTTTTGAATTTCAATTAAATCACTTTGAACGGTGCTTACAACATGCTGAAGATTAATTAAATCTGTAGGAAGATTAAAACTCTCTAATTTCTTATTTAATTTCGTAAGTGCTTCCTGTAAACTAGTTACCTAAGTAGGAATGTTATTCACAACAGTCTGTAGATTCTTTAGTTCAATTTGAATATTCGTGAGTTCCGATATATTAATAATTATTGCTTCAAACTCACCAAGCTTTCTACTAATTTCTGATACATCACTATAAACAGGTAGTTTGGTTAGATCATCATGCAGTTTATTTGTTTCATCGGTAATAGTTTTAAGTTCATTTTGTAGAATCGAAATAACTTCTTGCATCTTTTGAAGATCTTCTTGAGAGGGATTATTTTGAAGAGCATTTTCTAATACATTCACAGCTGTTTGAAGACCATTAAACGTATTTTGTAGCTCCGTAAGCTTTTTATTCAAATTATTGACTAGATCTTGTTCTACGGTATTTGTAATGAATTGATTCTTTATTAATTGTACTTCATTTTGAATTGTCGTTATAATATTTTGAACTTCGGTAAAATAATTTTTATTTACTAGCTGTGAATACATAAGAATAACACTTTTCAACTCAATATCAAGTTTTTTAAGTAAATCTAGTAAATGTTGTTGAGCTTCAGTGATTTCAGTTTCAATATTTGAAGATAAAGTATTTCGTAGGGCGTTGATTTCACAATTTATTATTTTAATTCTTTGATCTAATACTGTTAGCTGATTTTCATTGATGTTGGAAGGTGAATCTGATAATGTTTCATCCTCATGAGACTTATATCGCGCGAATCCGAATAAATCAGTAGGCATAATAAATAATAATAAACTATATTATATTAGAATGTATAGAAAAACAATAAAAAAGTGTTTAAAAAAACACACACAATATGCTTTATTAACATCTGAACAAGCTTGATAATAACTATGTACAAGCCTAACGAACTATTTAACTGTTACTGTTACACAAATGAAAATTAATACAACTCATTTAGTGGTTGAAGGTCGAACGAACACTTCACAAATTATTTCAGCATCATTATTTACAATTCTTCGATGACCCATGGCAATGTGTGTATCTTACAATCGAGAATTTTACGTTTATCATCATGGGGGTCTAATGCTAATTTTTGTTGCTTTACTGTCGAAAGTATATGCTCGCGTGATTGAATTTGATGTTGCTCTTTCGTTAATTGTTCACTTGAAAACAAGCACTTCTTAAAATCATCAATCGTAATCTCATTTTTCACAATATTTTTCTTCCCACCCTTAACCTTCTTTGTTTCTTTGTTTTTTACTGTATTCATAGCATACACTTTCGATCGTAATCCTATAAATTCTTCAAGAGGTATTCCTTCATCTCATTCTTAAATTTACCAATTACTTTCTTGTTATTTAATGGAATATTATATCGATTATTTTTCAGGATAATTCGATGTGTCAAAATGATCTATTAAATCAAGCATATCTTCGTAGAAATTTTCACAAATAACATGATAAACTAATGAATCTGTGTTGGTGTAAACAACAGTAAGCTTATCTCCATATCGAGGTTTCATCACGTCATAGTGAAATTCGTACATTACTAATTTAGCAAGATCTAAAATAGCAATTCCAACATACACAGGTTTGTTTAATTTTGTGAATTTTCGTAGCATATGAATAAGTACAAAATTTTCTGAGTAGATTGTTCTAGATTTAAATTGTGGCATTGCGATGCGTTTTTCGGCTTTTCTTTTATTACAAACAAGTTTTATATCAGTATACTTTCTCACATTTTCCATGGTTTTCCCAAACACGCTGTTGATAAGAAGTTTGTAAACATCTTTCTCGAAATCGGTTGTTGCATCTGTGTGTAGGTCAGTGTTTTTATCAATGTAAGGCTTAAGATACTTCGATTGAGAAACCATGGAATTCTGTGTAGTTTTATAAGTTTTAAACCGTGAGCAAGATAAAATTTTAGCAATCGAAAATGCACAATATAGTTTCTTTTCGGATTTAGCGTCAGTAGTAATTTTCGTTGTTTTCCGTTAGGAGGAATTTCATTATCGGGTGCTAAAGAGTAATCTGTGTGCTCATCATGTAAGTTCTGAGGATAATCTAAGTCTACCTCTGCAAAGAAACCTCGTTCATCTTCATCGGGATAATTTAGAGCTTTGTTCGAATCCCAATTTTCTGGTGTTGGATCCCATGAAAACTTTCCATAGGGGAGAGACATACTCATAGCATAACCATACAAATTATTCCTGTATCCCATCCAGGTACATTGCAAACGAGGTTTCTTCTTGTGGATCGAATTCACTACCGAGAAACTCATTGTTAGCTTTAATATACCTTAAGCTACATTGTGATACACCGCCACGGATTGATTTTTCGATAAACAAGTGTTTATCAATATCTGAAAATAATTCTAATTTTATTTTGGATTTTTTAGGCATAGCATTCCAAGATAAGCCTGGCGATGTGTATGAGAATGAAGGATCAATTCCATATGAAGTGATGCATGTGTTTCTGAAATTTTCTACCACATCAGCTGTTAGCAGTACATCAGTGGTTAGATAATGATCATGAAAATCTCCAAATGTTTTGCAATCGAATATTTCCCATACTTGAAGAACTAACCAATAATATTCATTATTGCATTCACTGCCCTTAAGTATGTTATTGAATGCTGTTTGAGGAGGTAGTTCTGTTTCATTAAATTTCGAAGCGTCAGTAAAATAATCATAAGGAAAAATACCCTTCATTCTACTTAAATCAAATTTTACATCATCAGGGAAATATTCATGTGTGTATTTAAGTTCTTCCGGCTTTAATTTTTTTATTAATTCATCTAAAGAGTATGGCAGAAACCGGTACAAATCTAAAAACCTTAATTCAATTTTTTTTTAAATTTTCGAGATTCAACCACTTTGAAATTGAAATATACTTTTCCTCACTTTCTGCAAGAACTTTTATATCACCTGGAATACAACCTAATTCTTTCACGAAGAGATGCGTGTTATACGAAGATAATCCATGCAAGAAACATCCTATATTTTTTTACTTGCAAATTGCAATTATTGCAAAGAGGTTTGATGTAAGCTCCTGATAAATGATGGTGGTGATGAACTTTTTTGTTATCTTCAGTATATTCGTCGTCACAAATAGTACACTTCTGCGATTGTTGGTAACAAGAATCTTGTTCGAGGTTAAGAGGATTCATTGGTAAATCCTGCTCTAATGTTGTAACAATATGTTCTAACTCCTTCTGCAAACTTTTTAGAAAATGCTGCGCTAGATTATCACCTCTATACAAGTGAAGTTCGGTTGGAATTTGATCTGACTAGCAAATTTTGAAACAGTAACTAGCTAATTTATGCTTTTGAATATTGATAGATTTTTTTTCCTTGATGTTCACTAACATTCTTCAAAAAACTTTCGAAATCCGCTACTATTACAACATCTGCTTCTAAAATTAAGAATCAGTTTTAAATTTAATATCCAAACCAGGAACAGACATAATGACGCGAGTTGGTTCATGTTCTCGACAAAAATGTACATGTTCTGTAAGTTTATGCTCATCTATAAAGTGGGAGAGACAACGTCTGCACAAATAATAACGATGTTTGTCACTAGTAACCTGACTCCACACTGAACGAGAAAAAATCCTTATTAAACAGTAATGATGAGTAATCGTTGTCAGAGATGTTGATGTTGATGATGTTGTTGCTGTTGTTACGGTTTCGTTTTTCACATACTGTAAGTCTATACTAGTTCCGTTAGATTGATGCTTGCTGATATGAAGAGGAAAGACTTCTTTATTTTCACCAGCTATACCATACACGTTGACAGAAATTTTAACATTGGGAAACATTTCGTTATAATGCTTCTCAAATTTGGGAACGTCATGTAGGCTTACAGGAAATGAATGTCATTATTTTTAAAAATGGGAAGTATTTCACATGCATAAGGCTCGTAGAGAGAAACTTGATTAGCATGTTTTTTTTAATCAACGGGGTTAGGTTTAGCTAGCACAGCGTACAAAAACATTTCAGATCTTCATTTTTAATATTAAGAATAGCTCGTTTCTTCTTAATAAATTCAGGGAGTTTAATATGACACGACGCATCAATTGGATTAAAGGAATTAACATGCACCTCAAGTTTATGATTAGGAGTAGAGGATAAGGACCAGCCTGAACTTTTAACCGCTCTGTCCTCTTGATTTACCTGTAATTCCTCCAATATTTTTAATAGTTTCTCTCACAACCGCAGATTTCAAAAATAATTTATTGCCACTATGTACTTGGAAACACTGTTTCTCCACTCATTTTCACAAAATCAGCACTCAAAATAAAATTTATTTTTAAAACTGCATTACATTCACTAACTTGCTTCTTCAAAAAATATACGCAATTTTTTTCTATAGAAGCGGGAAAACACTGCGTATCTCCACTGTCGCTATTAGCAAGTTCATAATCAGCGAATGTCTGGTATAAGGCACTTTTCGTTGATACATACGAATACATATATTTCATGTCGATCAAAATGTTTTTTACTAATTTCATTTTCACAGACTGGACATTTTCCCCTTATTAATTTTTGTTTCTTGGCAGGCACTGTTTCTTCTTCAATATTACTATTTGGGAGAGGATGTTTTTGTGATTTATGTCTAGCAATATTCCTTTTTAACACAGTTTCACCACAATCTTCACACGGAATGTTCTCCATTTTTGGGATGGGAGGGAAAATGAACTATATTTAAGAAAAAAGTTTTTCTTTTTACCCTAGTTTTTGGATTAAAATGTCTAATACTCGAAATATAATTCATGTACACAAGAAAAGCACATATTTTCCATCGATCTTCAATAGATAATGCCACAGACTATTAGATTTTCGGTTCAAACAATTTCCTCAATTTTTTTAATAACTTTGAAGCACTATTGCAAGTAATAATTTAGTTTTAGTAATCAAATTCTCTTCACGTAGCAAGCGATAGATAATCTAGTACACGTAACTTGGCAAAGAAGAGTAATCACTGCTGTTGTAAAATCGACAAAGCTAGGTTTGCTTATAATCGACAAAAGGCTTTCAGTACCATGTGCGGATATGAACACTATTAGCTACGAGCGTCATGAATAAGAAGTAGTCAGGAAACGAGAACAATTCATTTTCTCTTCATAAATAGCTCACATCCCAAAAAATGAGAAAATAAAACTACTTTTTATACTTTTGAATCTTTAAGTTTTTATTCCCATTTGAAAAGAATCAACAAGAGAGATTCATTATTCGTTTTCATAAAATTTCCTCTTTTATTCCTCTGCTATACATTTCTGACAGTCAAGAAGAATTATTCCTGTTTATCTCATGCATAATAGCAGGAAATAAATTGAAAATAATTTTTTATTTCGTTTCAGAATTTATTCAAACTTTTTGATTATTTATTTTGATAATATGGGTATGAGTCTACAAGTATTGAATAAATTAAGGTTGGGTTATGTAACTGGGAGGGAGGTTTAACACGCCAAGCTTATATACACGCAGACACACATCCCACAAATGTATGGATAAAAATAAACGACAGATTGACAATCAGTGTAATCCAGAAAACATTTCAAATGAGCAAAGTGTATTGTTGAAACTTCCTGTATTGCACACGCAACGAAGTACTATCAGGAAAAGCAAAGCAAATTCATACAAAATATGGATTTACAACAATTTCAGAGGAAAAAGCTAATAGCACAATTTGATGTTATTTATAAAACTTCACCGCTTTTTTACAGCAATAAACAAGTTCATCGTAGCAGCAACAAATTTTTACAAGCATGTTTCATGTTAAATATACCATTACGGTATTCGCCTAATACAAAGCCTCTGCTGAAGTACTTCTGATTGCGTCCGTATAGGAAACTAACAATTCACTACTTAGTTATAACATTATTCAATAAATTAGCAACCATATCAATAAATTAACACACAATAAGTTAGCAATAATATTAATGAATGATGGGAATAGCAGCAATTAGCTGTGATATTAACAGATGGCGGTAGAGCGGTGAGGAATTCTGGTAGTTCACAAGAAAAATCAATAGATGGCCGTAGAGTAGCAGAGAAAAAATCATTAAATCTAGTGACAAAAAATCACTAAATCTAGTCACAAAAAACGGAGGTGGAGGAGCAAGTGACACGTTAAATGGAGATTTACCTATATACAAAAAATCCGGAGCCGTGGTCCGGAGGTGACACGTTATATGGTGTTTTACCAGTATCAGTTATGCGTACAAGCACTATTTTTCTTTACTTTCGACCTCGCTCAACCTCGACCTCGTATCCTCACTTCGGCCTCGACCTCGCTCAACCTCGACCTCGTATTCTCACTTCGACCTCGACCTCGCACAGCCTCGAAATCGCGTTCTCACTTCGACCTCGACCTCGCTCAACCTCGAACTCGCGATCTCATGTCGACCTCGACCTCACTCAACCTCAACCTAGCGATCGAATGTCTACCTCGAACTCCCTCAACGTCGACCTCACGGTTTTAGGTCTAGGTCAAATGAGGTCGAGGTTTTACCTCGCGAGGTCCGACCTCGCGAAATCGAACAATGAAATGAACACATACTGTGTAAGACATATCTATGGAACATTTCGGATATGTGAATAATGAACAAGTAAGATCCTAGCGCGGTGGTTAAACGGTGTAGCGCTCACCTCTGGTGTTGGGGATCGTCGGTTCGATACCGACTAATGCTATGTCTGCTTTTTGGATGACAAATCCCGTCTGGGTGGGTTTTCTCATGGTGCTCCAGTTTCTTCCCACTTTCTTTATTCCACCAAGTCTTTCCATCATCATCCATCCGTTCTGAGCCAAAGTTGCCTAAGAGCCTTACAAATTAAATTCAAATTCAATTAAACAAATAAATAAATATTCGGTCTATTTCAAAATAAATAAATTCTTAATTAAAATGAGTACTTTAGTCAGACAAAGGATATCTGGGATAGTGAATTATCTCGGAATACGAAGTTGTTCATTTTAAAGTGAATATTATGTATGCTGTGTGCGAATTTAGGTGTGTGAGTGGGATTTCCCTGTAACAGTAAAGCATTCCCGCTGGTCAATGTTTTACATCCCTGCTTCGGATAACATTCTTCCGTTGAATCTTAGAGTCGAAATGAAGTTTGAAAATTCGAACAGCACTTCTTTGTTTGTCCAAACTTGATTTTTTAAGCTACAGCTGTTTATAAAGCCGAAGGCAAGTTTCACTTCTCTCGCAGTCCTTTTTTAAGAATGCAAAACAAAGCACTTCCTTTTATTTAAAAAGATGAAGAACACAGCACTTTAGTAATATTATACAGGAAAATATTTATGCAGAAAATTATTTTTCATATTCTTGATATCATAAGATTTACAGTGATACTACGGCTTCCGAGCATCACAAATTCTGTAGCTGATAGCATTAGCATCCTCTCCATCTTCGGTAGCATTAAAATTCTTGCATTCTTGTGTTTTGAAAATTATCCATTCATCGGAAAAAACATCCTTTTTGCCATAGTCTCTATAAGACAAACTGAGGGGACTCGGAGGGAAGTATCGCGAATTCTTTACGTTCTTTGGGAAAGAAGAAAAGAAGCTGTTTGCACCACGATGGAGTGCATCCAGATGAGTAATATGATCTAGTTTCACCTAGAAGTAAATGAATGTTTAAACTTAGGACAATTTGAGGAGGGATCACAAATCAATGTCTCCAATTGAACATTACGTGTCACGACACGGGAGAGTCATCAGCTGTCATATTTTAAAGATAAATTTAACTTTTAAGGCAAAATTTCATGTGGAAAATACTAGTTATTAATTTGATTTCACTAGAGTAGCTAAACTTCCGGTTTATAGTTAGATCTATTTTCTAATGAACTGCAGCTCATTGATTCATTGTAGCCAGAGTTGTATGGAACACACGAGAATAAAAATATATTGCATAGAAATATAATTCGTATCGTGACTGACGGGTGTAAGAAGTAGTGCTGTTACCGCCCATAAACTCATTTTATCGATTTTATTTATCGAAATATAAGTAAAAGAAAATGTAAAATGTCCATAATAAATAAGGTTGCTTCACAAAGTGTTGATCAAAACAAGTGTCTGGATCAATGAAATAATCAGACAAACTTTGGTTATTGTGAACTGACTGGTTGTATCAATTTACTTATTTCATAATTCAACTTACATAATGGCTTGAACAGACATATATGGTTAATCCCCTTACAAGTCGGTGCAAAGATGCAACTTGGCAAGCACTCTTCTGGGAAAATGAGAAAAGAAACTACGACCTTAAATTAGGTATCATCCCAGCATATGCCTTTGTGACTAAAGGAAGAACCCTGGAGAAACCACACTCAAGATGGGCTTTCTTGCCTTTTCTCAAACTTGAGTCACCGAGTGACGTGACTTCAATATTTTGGTACAAATGTTCGGAGGGATTCCTGACTCACACTAGGCGACTTGGTCGCGCGACTGAGTCACAGTTCATTTTTGTTTCCCTGAGCCAGTTTGATAAAAACCCTCCCAACGACACCCCACGTACCTTTCTGCCGTTGTAGTTCCTGAGATTTAATTTCTGTACATGGACGGACAGAACGAGCGGGATTATAAGGCCGCTTTTAGCTATAGCTTCGCTATCAAGGGACCTCCTTAAGTAATAAATTTACTTTACTTTTTTCTCTTCTGGAGTAGCACCTAGGACCGTCATTTCAATCACGGAGTGCAAACTTAGTGTTAAAACTCACAACACCCACACGGCCTCGTAGCTTAGTGGTAGAGCGTTGGCGTAGCATTCGGGAGGTTATGGGTTCAATCCCAGCGGCCGATCATCCTGACTGATGTTTTTCAGAGTTCTACCTCACTCACACCAGGCAAATGCCAGGATGGAACCTGTAACTTAGTCTCTGGACGACACCTTCCTGAAACCTTTTCCCTCCCCTATCCAACCTGAGCTTTATATGCCTAAAGCCATAAATAAAATTCAATTCAACCCGCACAGCCTCGGATGACTGGACCTCCATCATTAAGGACCCTCCTCGCGCTCGCTCCCACTTTTTTCATTTTTCAAACTCTAAGAACATTATCAAGATTTTCAGAACATAGCGCACTAGTATTTACAAATTACTACGAAATACAATGGACAGCGATCTCGAGATCTTCTCGATTGATGAGTACTGAGACTTCATTTAAATATTGACGTCATTTGAAAATGCATCACTCAACAATGGGCAAGATCTCGAGATCGACAAGGTTTTCAGCTAAAAACTCTACCAGCTGGGTCAGTGACTATAACCACTGGTCTCCAACACCCTCTGTTTCTGTTTTAAACTTCAACCTCGACCTCGCGACAGGGCTTCGACCTCGACCTCGCGATATGCCTTCGACCTCGACCTCGCTCAACCTCGAACTCGCGATCTCACTTCGACCTCGATCTCACTCAACCTCGAACTCGCGATCTCACATCGACCTCGACCTCGCTCAAATTCGATCTCGCGAACTTACTTCGACTTCGACCTCGCTCAACCTCGACCTCGCGACAGGACTTCGACCTCGAACTCACGGTTTGACTTCGACCTCGACCTCGCTCGACCTCGACCTCCTGATGTCATTTCGACCTCAACCTCGCTCAACCTCGAACTCACGATTTAATTTCGACCTCGACCTCACTCAACCTCGAACTCGCTGTTTGAGGTCGAAGTCGGACCTCGCGAGGTTCAACACCTCTGATTTGTAACATTTCATTTTCATACAGTTCGGATTTATAATCTTAGATCTCTCTGTTAGAAATTATGCATAAAAATTATAATTCATACATTTTCTTTTTATGTTCAGTTTGCATTAGTAGTCTGGAATGGAAGGTATAGCCTACGGTATCTACTGGATTTGTTACAATCTGTGATTCCGCCAGACTCCGGCTCCTGTGAGGGTGTCAGCCCGAAATACTCGAGACTACCCACCAACTTTAACATTTTTCGGACAACAGTTGATAGAAACTGTGCAAGACTCTACGTCCACCCTCGCAATTTTGACATTGTAACCCCAATCTGAAAATCGTGACAGAATCCCTGATTACAAAGTATTCCGAACCAGTATGTTTCGGAATACTCCGAAACTCCCAACTCCGAACCTGGCCCCACCGAATTTGCAAACAATCCACGCGCAAACAAACCATGTGTGTTACACTTTTGACATTATCCTAGATGTGTCTCAAAAGCCTGGAGTTTCACTGGAATTCATGAGTATTTAATCTGAACACCAAGTTTAGTCTCTATTTTGAAAGTGCCTTAATGAATTATTGAAACACCCTTTATATATTCGAATAGCCCTAAAAAAATATAAAATCCAAATGTCACTTCTATCTTGCTGTTAGGTTTGTGGGAACTGAACTTAATATTTTTTCTACGTTTAAATTCCACATTTTTATCTGGATTTCTTCTTCTCTTTCCCTTTCCTCACTCTCTGCCTCTCATTTCTCTGTCTAACAGACATTCATCGGTTTCAATATTTCATTGTATGTTTCAATTTCTCCCTCCACCAACTTATGTATATTGATTCGTCTAGCTTTAATTCCTTCGTTTTATCCATACATGTCTATTTTGAAGAAAAAACGTGCTCATCATGTTTGCTGATGTATGGGCGAGACGGGGGAAGAAGAAAGAAGGACCAGACACGATTATGGGATAAGAAGGTACCATTTGGGTTGCTTAGTTGCACGGCGTTCGCTGTCAAAATTTTTGTTTTATGCGAATTGTACATTTGTGTTTGTTTTTGTGTTCAAAGTATTTTTCTCTATTAGTTTTTTTTTTTAAATTATGAACATTATTAGTCTTAGCGTCTGTTGCCACCGAATTCACGAAGACGTGATTTCCGTATAGAAGTTCGTTCCCTACCTACCTCTGCCTGCAACCCCTCAAGCGTTCGTGATATACTTCGAGATGAGCAAGAAAATATGCCTGAACGATTGCTAGAAGGGAAAGATAAAGATAGGAAAAGTTTACGATTGTAACTGAAACAACTTATTTTCCACTTTTTATGCCTTACTGAACATTAGCTTCCCCTCGGCCCACTAATCTGCATCAATACCATCGAAAATGCCAGTACATTTCTGATGTAATCGTGCATTGGCCAAAATGTCGCTCTTCTTAGCCGTTCCATAGAAAGTAATGTGTTTTCTAAACAATACGCGACGGAAAATTCTTTTGTTGAAGAAATTTGTTAGAATTAAAACCGCTCGCGTGACTCCGTCATTAATGTATTGTTTCACTGCAGCTAGAATGGACATGGGGGATTGATATCGTGGCAAACCTGATCGTTCACCTAAATTGAGTTTAGATACAATTAAACCAGTCTTCTTACAAGATATACGGAACATAATATTCATCGTACAAACATAATCGACAGCGACATTCTGAATATTTATGGTAGTGAAGTGACACGTGCCTTGAAATCTCACAAGCCTATGAATGTATTATCATAATAATGCACACATTGCACTGTGCATGCCTTCAACCTTGATGTTGATAACTGGCTGTTTACGTCAATGGCCTTTCATGACATGCATCTCTTAACAAATTTTGCATTCCTGTTTGGATCTTATAATATTTTTCTCTGTTATAACCTTTATACAAGCATTCATTGTCAAGTTGTTGAATCAATCTGGAGCAATCTTCTCCAAGAGAAACTTCCCTTTCACTCATGATGTCGACGTAAGTGTTCTACTTATTTCTTCCCATATGGATACTAGATAGTTTATTACCCCAGTTTTCAATATCTTTATTTCAACCATTTGAGGTCAATAATACAGCTATAGCGTTACAAAGACGATGTTAAATCATTTGCCTACACTTCAAAACTGTACCTTTGAATGGTGGATACAAGGTGCCAATTTTAAACCCATATTTTTTTAGAGGCAATGGTGAACCCAGGATTGGGTTTAGATGGTCGGTTCTTTGCCTCCCAGTTCTTGTAAGGGAACAGATTAATAGAAAAGTCGTTGGTAAAATATGAATCCCTATGAATTCACTGCCTGTCAGAAGTAGATGGTATAATCTTCCCACATTTTTAAAAATCAGTATATTTTTTAAAATTCATACCTTCGTTTTTAATCTGTTCGCTCCCAAGAACTGGCAGGCAATGAACTGTCCCTCTAAAACCAACATTGGGTTCGTCACCGCCTCTAAAAGTTGTTGAAGTATACACTTACTTTCTTCCTTACATACTATACGGCTTACGGAACTCGCAAGTTCATGATCGTAGTAACAAACCTTCTCCAACGGTATCTTTCATGGGCAAGATCAAGCCAGTTTTCATCACAAACACCTACTTCTCGAATTTTACTTCCAATATTGTCCGCTCAACGTCGTCTCTGCCTTCCCAACGGTCTCTTTCAATCCGGCTTTCCAACCAAGATGGAATATAATCTCCGTTTTCCTCCCATCCGAGCTACATGGCCTGCCCATCTTAGTCGTCCTGATTTCATTACTCTTACAACATCGGGTGAGTCGTACAGTCTATGAAGTTCCTAATTATGCAGTCTCGTCAATTCTCCAGTCATCTCCTTCCGTTTCGGCCTGTATCTTTTTCATAAAACCTTATTTTCAAACATGCGTAATTTATGTTCATCTTCTAGGGGTCGTACTCCAACTTTCGCAACTCTAAAGTATTAACGCCAGAATAACCGTTCTCTATATTTTCAATTTCAACTCCCTTGAAAGTCATCGCGAGGTGAGGAGTTTCTGGACTGGATAGATACACATGCGTTGCCCGATACTAAACGAATTTGTATTTCTTCCGTGATCTCGGTTTTTCTTGTTACGTATACTCCCAAGTATTTGAATTTGTTTACCTTCTCTATGTTCTCATTCTTAATTGTTACATACCCATCTCGTTTATTCCCTGTGTTTCGGTTTGTTATCATGTATTTGGTTTTTCCTATGTTTACCTGTAGACCTATCTCATCGCACTTTCTACTAAAACATCGGTGTTACTTTGTAGTGCCTCTATATATTTCCTTACTAAATCTACATAATCCGCGTACACAAACAGTTGATTTAAGCCATTCAACGTTATTCCCTTTTCGTCCTATTTTATTTTAAAATCGTATATTCTGAAGCAATGACAAAGCATCACCTCTTTTTTTTTTAATCTGTTGAAAATCTTGAAGCTATCTGACATATTATTACCTACCCGTACTCTGCTTATGGGGTCGATGACACACATCTTCACAAGTTGAACAAGTTTCTTCGGAATTCCAAAATGTACCAGGATACTGTATAATTTTCGCCTTTAGTAGAACCATAAGCCTTCCTAAAATCTATGAATAACTGGTGAACAGTACCAACGTATTCCCATTTCTGCTCCAAGATTTGTCTCAAGGCGAAAATCTGGTCCAACGTGGATGTATTTCTTCTAAATCAACATTGAAGTTCTCCAATTATTTCATCTACTTATTCACTTAGGCGAGTGAGCAGTATATTACTCAATAATTTGTAACATGTTGGGAGTAATGAGATTCCTTGGTAATTATTGCAGTCAGATTTATCGCCTTTTTTATTATCCGGAATTATTATTGATGTTTTTCATTCCTTTGGAAGCTCCGTTCTGCATATAGCGTTAGTTAATTTGTGCGGTTCCTTGATTAGTGCTGTTCCTCCCGCTTTAATTAATTTGGCTGGAATACAATTTTCGTGTTATATTTCGATAATCAGTCAAACAACCTTTCTAGCTCCTCGTAAAATGTATATTTATTAGACACCTCGGTCGGAGCATAGACATTTATTAAAACTGTGTTGCACCATTGGGTACAGTAGGAAACGGTCGATAATGCTACAATTTCGTACCCTGAGGCAATAACAGTAGTTTGCTGTGTGTTAACCGGGTTTAAGCTGGATCAGAAGTGTGTTCATGGCCAACTCTTGGGGCCTACGTGAGTAACCCACATTTTTGTGCAACAGTACTCTGTTTCTAGGTCACCTTGTTTTAGTTTCTTCCTCTTGGACGTTACCCAAGTTTCGAGATCAGCTTTTGCTAGATAATTAGAGAATTTTCGATGCTTAACCGGCCATTTTTGCCGGCAATTGTTATGATGTGTTAGATGTTGAAATAGATCATATGACACATATGCTTGATTTTTCTCTTTTGTAATTATTAATAATAATAAATATAAACATACAAAATATATTTGAAAGAAGAAGCTACTGGCCTGGACGAGACTCGAATCTGCGAACTTTCACTCAAAAAGCCGGCTTCTTATGCAGTCGACCACGAAAGCGAGTGGAGAGATTGTGGCTTCATAATTGTATTTACAATGGAGCTTGACGTTTGTGACACAGAATCGTTTACGCAGAGAGTTGAGAAGTGCGAATACATTACCAAACACGTTTAAGATATTTTACGAAAAAGGAAATATTTAGAACAATAAACAGGTAAAAATATATTTTCAAACAAAAAGTATTGGTCCAGACGGGACTCGAACCCGCGATCTTTCACTTAAGGAGCCAACGTATTAACCAGTCGGCCACGAAAGCAAGCTGAGAAATCTTGCGTTTATTTTTTCTTTTTACATTGGAGCTTCACGTTTGTGACACATAATCGTTTACGCGAGTAGCTGAGAAATATGGATACATTACAGAACTAATTTAAGATAATTTAATAAAAATGAATAGCAAATATTAAGAATAATAAATATAAACATGTAAAAATATATTTTCAAAGAAAAAGATATTGGCCCGGACGGGGATCGAACCCACAAACCTTCACTTCAGGAGCCAACGTATTAATCAGTATTTTCTTAAATCTCATTTATTTAACTTCCTGTTACTTCGACCTTTAGTTGTGCGTTTATATTACTTATCCTAACTACGGACAACATATTTAAAATCACATCGTTGCCCGAAGCGGGATTTGAACCCGCGATTCTTTAGCTGGCAGACCAGCGCACTATCCAGCTCGACCATGATAGAGAGGCCACGATAGTGAGGTGGGAAATTATGTCCTCGTCACTGAACTTACAATGGAGCTTGCCGTTTGTGGCTCAGAATCGATTACGCAGAGAACTTTGCATACATTACCGAGCTAATTTAAGATAATCGACAAAAAAGAAAAAATAATTAAAATATGAATTATCAACATGCACGGCAGCGCATGAGCCAAGTTCTTTACGTCAGAAAACATCAGCACTGCCAGAAGCACTTCTTCCAAGCAAGCAGAAGAAGAGAAGATATGAACTCTACAGGAACAAGAGTTTATATCAAAATCGACGATTTAGGGGTCCCGTAAGAAAAATGATGTTAAAGATAGGAATATGAGCTTTTGCTGGTAAGAAGATATGGTAAATATGTGCAGATGTACAAAATTTCATATTCGTATCTCAAACTATGTTCTAGTTCTGGACCCCTGAAATTGCAAATTTTAGGCTAACTGACTCACTGACTCACTCACTGACTGACTGACTCACTCACTCATCATATTGTTTAGGGTGTTTGGAGTAAGCTACAAATATGAAATTTGGTATGAAGGTAGAGGATGATAAGTAAATAAAGGAAAAATTCCGAGATTTTGAAAAGGTCGCCATCTTGGATTCAAAATGGCCGCAAAACCTAAAATTTCAAAGAATACACAGCCTAAACGACTAAAGATAGAACAGTGAAATTTGGTATTGATAGCAAATTAAGAAAACTTTTTAAAATTTGAAAAAGTCGCCATTTTGGATTCAAAATTGCCGCCAAACCTAAAATTTTAAAGAATACACAGCCTAAACGGCTGCCGCTAGAATAATTAAATTTAGTTTGACAGCACAACATTATTAGTACATTATAAAAAGATTACAAAACATCTCTAAAGACACCATCTTGGATCCAAAATGGCGGGCGTCATAAATCCATTTTCCAACTGCTTGAGCCAGAGATACGAAATTTGGCATAATGATGTATTATCAAGAGTGGTTTAGGAAAACATAACAACGTTTTAAAAAATTCACCATCTTTGATTCAAAATGGCAGCTGAAATACCATTTTCACATCGTTCGAGATAGAGAAATGAAATTTGGTATGACAATGTATCATCACGAGTATGTCACGAGAATATAAGAAAACGTTAAAAATGTGTCCATCTTTTATCCAAAATGCCCGCCTAAGCCCCACTTTATAACGACTGAAGCTAGAGAAACGAAATTTGGTACGAAGGTGTACATTACGAGTAGGTTAGAATAAATTCGGCTCGTCTTCCCTACTAGGGTGCAGTTCCCAGCGGGAGCCTAATTGCGATAAAGGGGTGCGCCTCAGCGAGGCCATCTTGGAATTCTGGGGGCAGCGCCCCAATGAGGCGAAGCGAGCATATAAATTACACAAGTGTAAAAAGCTGAAAAATACGAACAAAAGCACCAGGGTTGCAAACTGTCCAGTCAACTCCTTCAACCTTAAAAAGTGGTGAAATGGAATATGGATGAGCCTAGTTCCTCGCGCCAACTTCCAATACTCCTGCGTGTCCCACCAAGTTTTACTCGTCACAAACGTTAGCACTGCCAGGAGCATGTTATACAGGCAGAATGTGTAAGTTTCCCCATTCGGACGCAGCGCTCTGGAGAATGAGGGAATATCTGCATCATGGGGCGCAGTGCACTGCAGACTCTGGTTGTGATAAAAAGACGCAGTTCCTCCAAACTCCTCAAGTTCGATGCGCGGCCTGCCGTAGTATTCTTGGCGCAGCGACGCGAGCGAATCGAGGGGAGTATCAACACGTACGGCAGTGCATGCAGCCGAATTCCGCGTGTCACAATACGTCAGCATGCTATGCAGGAACAAGAGTTTATTGCGAAATCAGCGATTTTGAGGTTCTGTAAGAAAAAAGATGTTAAAAATTGAAATATGACATTTCGAAGTATGACAGTATATCATCACTAGTAGATTACAGAATATCTGCAAAGACATAATTTTGAATCCAAAATGGCTGACTTCATAATCCATTTTCCAGAACGTTTGAACTAGGGATACGAAATTTGGCATAAAGGTGTATTAACAAGAGTAGTTTAGGAATAATTTATATTTTTGAAAAAGTTGTTAACTTGGATCAAAATGGCCGCACAAAAACTTTTTCCACACCATTCGAGCTATAGAAGCGAAATTTGGTATGAAGGTGTACCATCACAAGTAGGTAACGGCAATGTAAGAAAATAACACTTTTTAAAAATCGCTTTCTTTAATTCAACATAGCCACCCAAATACCATTTACCAAACCACTGAGACTAGAGAAACGAAATTTGGTATGAAGGTGTACCATCACGAAAGTGTTTGAATAAATGGATCAAACCACCGCTATGAGCGTGCAGCCCCCGCGGCGATATGGGAAAAGGTCTGCACAGCATGGGGGGCTGTCCCCAGAAAATCTGATCACAATAAAGGGGGCGGAGCCCTAAAAATTTTAAGTTCGGGCGCACACGGAATTCTGGGGCAGCACACCCAGCGAAGCGAACCCTGTATATATATACACGTGTAAAAAGCTGTGAAATCCGAGCAAAACACCAGATGATGTTCGAGCCTTAGGGTTTGTGGTGGTGGATTTTAGGGCAGCCAGCTGGAAGCAAATTTGCTGTATCATCACAAGTAGATTACAATAAATATGGCGAAGCTTGCCTATGTTTCAATAAATATCTCATTCCCACGGGTGGTGAGTATGGGAAAAAATCTGCAACATGGAAGCACAGTGTCCTGGAGAGTGGTTACAATAAAGGGGCGTAAGTACCCAAAACTCGAAGTTGGGGGCGCAGCCAGCTACGGGGGGCGAGGACCTAAACGAGACCGAGCGAGCGAGTATATATATATTGTACACGTACAAAAAACTGTGAAATCCGAACAAAAACACCAGAGGTGCAAAAAGTGGAGCCAAGTTCTTTAGCCCTAAAAAGGTGTGAAATGGGAGACGGATGAGCCAAGTTCCTTGGTGACAGCATGTAACAGGAACAAAGGAACTCGGCGCGAGGTGGCAAGGTTCATGATCCTCAAGCTATAAGGGTGTTGGGGATCCTAAAACCCACTACGTCCACCGCCACCAACCCTAAGGCTGCTTCCAGCTCGCGTCAAGTTCCTTTGTTCCTGTTACATGCTGTCACCAAGGAGCTTGGCTCATCCGTCTCCCATTTCACACCTTTTTAGGGCTAAAGAACTTGGCTCCGCTTTTTGCACCTCTGGGTTTTTGTTCGGATATACATATACAAAAAAATATTTAAAGAATAAAATGAATTCGCCCGAAATGTACTCGAAACCGTGACCTTTCACATAAGAAGCCAACGTCTTAACAATTTTTTAATAAACATTTTTATTTCAATTTCACTAATATATTTCCTTACTGTTAGCTGCACATTTTATATAACATGTTTTTACCTTTTTTTACAATTCTACTTCTCTATTCAAAGTATGTTCTATATTTCAAGCATAAATTTTTACTCTCATCTCAGATTGTAACAATGAATATTTCCTTATTAAATATTGTATATAGGAAACTGGATCATTTTCAGATTCAATCGACATGATATATATTAATGTTTGTGCAATGAACCAATTTATCGCATTATTCTTTGTTTGTGGGAAAAGGCATGATCTGGTCTAGTAATCATCTTAATATTAATTACTACAGGTGGTTGCATCGTAACATATCCCAGGAATTTATGTACTTTGCACCTTATCTTTGTACCATACCATGACGTAATACGATGTACTAAAGTATCGTCTGCACCACATTGTATACATATTTCATCTATGCTAAACCCACACTTGTCTTTTATATTTTGTATCTAAAATGTTAGGTATGACCATGAACCAAGTTGTTTTTTCGTTTGCTCCAATACCCCTTACACTGGCATTGTGCCAGATCCGTGTCCAGTTATAATTTGGTTCTTGTTGTTCTAGCTTGGTAAGGGGCGCTAGTGTTGACTGAAGGGATTCGTACCATTGCTTACACGTCATGTTATCTACCTCACGATTTGTTCGGTTATACAGATAAGCTGTCAATATCTTTCTCAGCTAAACACAACCTTGTGGCAAATCGTGTATAGCTAAAGGAAAGGTCACATCACGGTTGTTAACAAAATAACTCAATAATCTTTTCGTTACACTGTCTTTTGCTTCTGTGAATAAGGCGATTGACCTTCGGATATATAAAGTTTGTGTTTTGTTGTAGACATTTGTAAGGTTTATTCCAGCGCGCTCATAAATTTGGCAAATATCAGTGTATCTAACTCTAAATACGTAGTTTCTCCATAAAAAAACATGCATATATACTTTGAATTTTTTTACCATCGATTTTGGGCAACGCTAATACATTTGCTAAATACCAAAGTTTGCTAAAAATTAACATATTTAAATATTTTGCACGAGAATATAAACATAATACTCTACTTAAATTTCTTAAGCTCAAATGTCGTACTTTATCATTAGTCAAACCATAATTATATTGTGTTATTTCTTTAATATTTTTTTGTAAAATGTATACCAATTTATTTTACTCTGTCTTCTATCGGTATCTGTGCATTAGCTGGGAAGTCAATTTTATTATTTAATACTAATATTTTAGATTTTTTATAATTCAAAACACAGCCTGATACTTGCTCGTATTTCGTGATACATGCTAGCATTTTCTCATAATCTTCTAAGGACTATATAAACACTGTAACATCATCTGCGAAACCACATACCTGATCACGTTGTAATTCAAAGGAATGCCAACGGCACAGTTTTCTTATTTCTAATTTACAATAAGCATACCACCAATCAAGTAAATTTTTATGTTTCTTCCGTGTGACCCAGTATTTCCATTTATTCGAAAAAATGTTACAAAAATCGGGATATTCTAATAATTGTTCGTTCATTTGAAATATACTTCTATCACGCATTATTTTTTCATTCGGAATTTTAACCTTTAAATGTAATGTTAAATGGTCTGTAAAACAAACAGGGTATCGAAAAATTTCTAGATCATTTTTTAAAAACCCTAGAGTTTTATAAAATCTATCGATTCTTGAACGACTTTGTCGAGTAATAGTCGGATATCCGGCTAATTGTCCTTTTTTGCTTTTCCAGATGTCCAGTAAGGGATATTTATTTACACTTTCAGTTAAGGTCGGACGGAAATTAAATCCGGGGTCTTGGTCCTCCTTCTCAAGTACTAAGTTGAAATCTCCTCCCAGTATCAAATTATCATGTACCCCACTGAAATAAGGTGATACCTCTGATGCAAAAAATTCACTACGTTCTTTCCGTTGGTTAGAACCTGAGTACGCGGAAGAATTTATTATGATAATCCCATATATATCACCACTTATAATACGTCCACTTGGATGGCATTTTACATTATTAAATGGATTACCTTCTTTGACAAGAATAGCGCTACCTAGTCTATTACATATATATTTACTGTAAATTTTATAAGAGGAGTGCACATTTTCTATTTCTGGCCTACTTCTTGTAATATGGCAACATCAATTTCAGATTTTAACAAGAAATCGTTTAGTGCAACATATTTTGTTTTAGTGTACATACCCCCAATATTAATACTGGTAAGGGTAGTTTGAGTCGCCATAAGAAGATATGTAAGAAATATAATGATACTCAACATGTTTACCTTTTTACATATAAACAATTATTTGTCATTGTATTTTCTAAATTAACACTTGTCTCATGTATGATAATTATACTTTAGTAACACTCCCATGAAGGGCTTCACCAAGTATATCCTCTTTCGTTTTCACAGTTTTTCCTTCAGTCTTTTGTTGCGCTAAGAAACTTGTATACGATGTACATTTACATTACTTACGTGATCTGTCTTTTTGTTGAAAGTATTAATATTCTTAGTACGGCGGATCTTCTTCCTTTTGCGGTCTTTTGTTTGCTTAATGTCACTTGAATTGCTTTCAGTGTCACTTGGTTCTTGTTTTCTCTGTCACTATTGACAATTTGACCAATGTTATATGTTTATCTGCTAATTCCACTGTTAGATCATATCGTCCACTTTCGTCCTCGTAAAATAGTTCGGAACTACACTCATTTAGAACTTTTTCACACAATACTTCTGAAACAAGTTTAATAAATAAACATTTTCGATATGTGAAACCTGGATACTCACAATCTGGTCTTCTCTCAAGTGGAAATTAGTCTCTATAAATTATTGTAGTTGGTATGTTACTGGCCTATACGAAACTGAACTGAAATTCACCTTCAAAGTATTATTACGTATTATTATCGTACCTTTTAGCTATACTGAACTTTGCTGTGTTTAACCACGCACCCACCCACTCCACCAATTTAGAATAGAACACTCGCGTCTACCAACCATTCGGACATGAAGGTGAGCTATAAATTTACGCCTTCTTTTTTGAATTTATACTGGCTAGCCCCGTTGCATTTCATTTAGTTTGACATGTAATACTCAATCAGTTTTATTTACCTAAATATTAATATGGATGGGTTTCTGATATGCTCTCCAGTTCTGAGCACTATTTCTATGAAAATGTACACTTGTAATGATTGAAATATAAAGTTGGTGGGAAAATGATTTAATCATAATTATAATAAAATGAACTTACGTTTTCTCTGAAGTCCATATGCTAGAGATATACATATAACGTTATTAAGACTTACGTGCTGATCAAATAAAACTAAATACAATCTAAGACACATTAGACCAACATTTCTCGTAGGAACAACATGTTTCTGTTTCAGGATATGATGTCAACTTCCATTGCGGACTAACGGAGCTTACTGTTAATTGTAATATGTCCACTTGTCTCTTAATTATCTTCCCTGTTACACTTAGCGGAACTTTTCTTCTCATAGGCAGTGTACCGGCTATCATATATCTTATCTGGTCATAAGTCACCGAGTCTGATGCTCATTCCGTTACTTATGCCAGCGAAAACTGTATCAGATACATTTCTTAAACCTTAGTTAGCATATTTTGAGCGGACGTAACAGTTTAATAGTTGGAAATAACTTAAAATGTGAGACAGAAATAGTATGTAACAAATTCCTATCTTGTTAATTCTCATCGCTTCTCTCTGTTAGCTGTCCTCTATTGTAATAGATACCGTTTGTTTTAGGAGACGAAATTCTTTAAAGTATGTCATCGGATAATGTTACGGAGGCGAGGGTAATCAAAAATATCTTCTTAGCGGGAAAAGAAAAGACAAGTAACAGACTGTATCACGTTGTTGTCGCCCTTTCCAGTTATCTTACAACAAAAACTGTTTGAGGAGACCTAAGAGCTTCTAGTAAATAGTTTCACAGAAAAAAAGCCTAGTTCTCCAGAGAGTTCTAAAACTCCCCGCAACATGGATACAGTTTAAGGAAATACATTTCTAACCAAACATTTTAATCCGTTATGCCTCAGTTCTTAAAATTTAAATTTTATTTTCCCGTGCTATGCAAGTACAACTGAACATATGTCATTGAGTTCTCTTCTTTTGTTCTCTGTAAAAGAACAATTAGCTATTATCTCGGTATAGCTAAACAATAATAAGAAGCCTGATATTTATTTTTAAAGGTTAGTCACTCTATTTATGAATGATTAACTAGAGAAGATTTTGTCTTCCTTTATTTTATTTACAGGTATAACACCAGCTTGTGAAATTACTTTTTACGTTAATGTTTCAGATGAGCAGGACAAACGGATTCATCTATATTTATGTATTTATTTTCTTTTATTTTTCATTCAATTTCTTTGAGTGCTTTCTATACGTATTTTTTCCACCTGACTTTCTTACTCTTGTGTTGAATTCACATGATTTTGAGAACATGATGCCATCTAAACGTAGATGAGGAAACTACTTCACTTGATGTTTTATGATATTTTACTTTGGAATGGATAATATTAATTTATTAGAGCTCAAAATTAATTGTTTGTTTAGACGGGTGAAATATTTGTTTAGTTTACCTTTATTTTCTTCTTACTATTATTATTATTAAGCGTAGATTAATTACGTAATGTAACATGTGTCTCTCTTTCTCCGAAATAGTAAGTAAGGAAGCAATGTAAGTGCCTTAAGAAATTTCAACTGTTCTCATACGCGTGCAACCTTCATCACATATAGTGAATTGGCTTGTTAATAGATGCCGCTAAAGTGTAGAAAGCTATCATGTTACATGGAGTGAGAGCTTTACTGAAATCTGCCAGGCTTATTTTTTAAGAGAGACCATTCTTGGGAAATAGTTTGAAAAATTAAACATTATTTCTTTAAAATTGTAATTTTAAAAGTTGTTACCTTTAAAGAATATAATCAATTTGTCTTCATTTAACAGTATGTGTAAATATATACAAATTAATCCCCACTTCCTATTCAGAGAATATGTATTTGTTTTCAAATGAAAATTATTAAAACTTACTACCCAGTAAATTAAATCAGAAGTGGAAACTTATTCATGTATATATTTACACATACTGTTAAGGCCTGATTTTCATGAAAGCATGTGTTGCTTACGAGAGTAGTTAATTGCAACGGGTTGAGTAATACATGAACAACGCAGCCTCCACTGTAAATACAAAGAATACACAATTTTCTGGTTGACTGGTTAAGACATCGGCTTCTTAATTGATGGGTCGCGGGTTGGAATTCCAATACTTCTTTAAATATATTCGTACATGTTCATATTTATTATTATTCTTAATATTTACTTTTGCTTTTTTCCTAGATTATCATACATTAGTGTGGTAATGTATCTTCGCCATATTCAGAACTTAACGCGCTCATGCAGTGTTTCTTTGTTTTATCAGGTAGTCAAGCGTTAGATAATTTTTGGCTTAACTTTATTCTCCTAATATTAAGCGTAGATGAATTATGTGATGTAAGAAGCATGTGTGTGAAGAAATTTCAACTGTTCTCATATGAATATTTTTATTGAATTCAACTTTGAATGTCTCATCAAACATAGTAATCTCACTAGTCAATAGATATCGTCATTACATAGAAAGTTATCGCGTCTCATGTAGTTTGAGATTCACTGAAAAGTTGCCAAGCTTATGTTGAAAGACAAAGGATGCTTACTAAATAGCCTGAAAAAATTAAAGATTATTTCTTTAACATGATTTTTGTAAGTTGATACCTTAGAAGATATATTTAATTAAATTAATTTAAAGATTATACTTGACGAAAGTTGAACTCGGAGGTGAAAATTTATTATTGTATATATTCACACCTACTGCTAAGGGCTGATTTCGTTTTATGAAAGAGCGTTTTGCTTAAGGGAGTAGTTGAATGAAACGCTTGCTTTTTTATTGCTGAATATTACGTGTTCTAAATATAACACCTGTTTTTGCGTAATTCCTAAGCAAGGCAACCTTCGAAAGGAAAACGTGAGGACTAAAATAGTAAATACAAAGAACTAACGTCAATCAAGTTAAATACAATGACCACGGCACGAATTCCCAACTCGTTTTCGTGGTCTAATGGCTAATATGTCGGCTTCTTGAGTGAAAAGCTACGGGTTCGAGTCCAGTTTGGGTCAATATTATATATATATATATATGTTCATATTTATTATTATTATTAATACTTGCTTTTGCATTTTTCGTAGAATGTAAAACCAATGATCCTGCAGTAATCTATCTTTACCATATTTTGAACTCAACGCGCTCGTGTCGTGTTTAATATTTTAATCGGCTTGACTCATATTATTATTTTCTATACAGTGCGCACGTGTAAGGAATGCTCTCTTTAAATGTTCTGACCCTTTTAATTTTGTATCCTGGGAAAATATTACAAGTTGCATCGAAATCATAAGCGAAGCAAGCTGCACTGTAAACACAATGACCAGGACAGATTTTTGTGGCGGAGTGGTTGGGAAGACCAGCATAGTGGAGTGGTTGAGATGGCTGTCAGACAGCGAGCGAGGAGCACGTACAATATGACCTCGGCGAGTTGTTCGGCGTACGCGATATTACGACCACGTGAGTGGAAGAAGTGTGTTTTTTTCACAAGAGGAGGAAGTGAATAATTAAGTATACCTTTAAAGCTTATAACAGTAATAGCTGAGAGAAAGTTTTCTCCTGCTTATAGAGAGTGTAGTGGTTAACAATAACTTATCTAGTTCAACACATATGGTTTCCAAAGTGAGTCAAGTATGTGTTTAAAGGCAGACCAGGAAAGTTACAAGTTAAATGCAGTTTTAACATGAGTATCAAATGTGTCAAGGGTTATACAAGTGAATTCATAATAAGTTAAAAAGGAAGTTTAAAGAGAAATTCTAAAAATGCAGTTCACACAAGTTAATACACTTCAGATTAACACTCGACTATACACCGTCGGCTCCATTCTTTATTTCAACAACCACCACAGGACATAATAAGCATTAAAATAGACATTTTTCGGAAGCTATTTTTTTTAAAGTTAGAGAAGCTGCAATAGCGGAAGAAAAAATCCGTAAGTACCCGACAACAATCCCGTATCAACATGACAACGAGCAAAACGAACTACCCATAGCCATGGCAGACAGACTGCCAACATTAATCAGACCGTCTATCTTTCTAACAGTACTACCCGATTACATTATCCAACAGAATCTCATGCCCTATGGGCAAGTGGTATCTATAAATGACAAACTTTTTAAAAATCAACATGAATACCCAATCAGGATTGGCGTAAAGAAATCTAAGCCTATCCGTAGAAAAAGATATCCCGTCGATTATTTATGCTTGCGGATATAGACTGAATGTTAACTTTGCAAATCAACCTCCCACATGTTTGAAATGTAGCAGTCTAACTCACAAATTGGCCGAATGTGATCAAAGCTGAGGGGGTGGGGGCAAAATTAACACGTATACAGGCGCAACTCAAAACGCCCCAAATGTACTGAAAACAGGAAGAAGCCCAGTCAATCTCAACATAGTTAACAGTGCTTCCGATATCAGTGATTTTTAAGCTTTCCCACTCCCCGGGGCAGCCAGTCGCCGAGGGTAGACATCCCCATCACCATACACCAAATGGTAGGACTTCCAAGCCAGGAAGAGTTTACAAAAGAACACGAGGTACAATTACGGCCCTCTTATATACAAAACATTAAGCAGGAAGAAAAACAAGTAGAAAAGCAAGAGATGGAGACAGATCAACATGTATTAACGGCAGCGGACGGGGCAAATTTGTTCCAGCCGAGTTATACCTTTAAGGTAAATGAGACTAGTATTAGCAATAACAATCATCCAAGTGATTTAGAGATACAAACTAAAGTTCGAGATGACGAAAGTGGAAACAGTGTTGGTGATGCCAACAATGTTTTAGTAAAGGCGGTCTACAGATACGAGAGGGTGTAAAGGAGGGGAAGCCCAAGAGCAATTCGTCTCCCTCCAACAAGGGTCTTACACAACCAGGGACGGTTCAACAGCCCGAGACTGTGCGCTTACAGGAGGCGACTACAACAGGAGAAAACAAAATGGAACGTAAGTTTATCATTCCACAACACACAATGCAAGATAGTAAATAATATCGTGCTTTAAGTGACCCAAAAGCCAAACAAAAGCGAATAAGTAGTAGAAGAAAACGCAGACCGGGCACAGACGGTTCAAGTTCTAGTGATATGGAATACTATTAATAAACAATAAGAGCTGTTAAGAGTAACGATTTTTGTGTTACAAAATATTAATTCAAGGAGATATTTTGTAGTTTTTTTTGTAAATATGGCAATTCACATGAACCAGAGAGCTATAATGCCTGTGATTTATAATTTTTGAAAGTGATTATTGTTACTTGTATTATTATTAGTATGTTTACATTTAATATAGCAACTGCAAATTTATACGGCAGAACGTCACAAACCAAACTGATTGCGCTCAAGAAATTTTTACGGGAACATGATATCAGTATACACAAGAAAATAAGGTATCCGCTTACGAAGGGATACAAAGGTACAGCTGTCATAACTTAACCCCTCAAATGAGGGGTTCAGCAATTTTTTATCGCCAGGACATCAAGTATGTCCCACAACACCATACGGTAGAACGACACATTACAGCAGGGCAGATAGATAACATAGCATTAATATCTGTTTACTTACCGGCAGGATATGACAATCGTAAACTTAGAGACGAATTTTTTACATGGGAATTAGCAAGAACTCTAAGACAACAGAAAGGGACGCACATTCTGGGAGGAGATTTTAATGCTTACACGGAGCCAGGGGATGCTACCCACAATTCAAGGCCATGAGAAGCTTTAAAAAATTACTAAAATTTTTGAGTTAGTCGAAAAATTTTCGACGGCCTTAGGCCATACTTATTTTAGACTAGATTATTCCAGTAGAGTGGATACATATTATGTTAGTAAAGATCTTATACCTCATATACGCAATGTAAGATTAGTGGCTTCGACAATAAGTGACAATCTTATTCTAATAATGACTGTAGATCTAAATAATACCTAGTTTTTATGTACCAATTACAGTCGGCATTTACCACCATATGTACTTCAGGAGGAGGAATACTGTAATGATTTTCTTGAAAAATGAAATCATATACAAAGAAAACGGCCCAAAGAAAGGTTTACTCATAGATTGGTGGACTTATTATGTACATCCTCAAATAGTTTATTTCAGTAAACTATATACAAAACAGCGCTTTCTAGAAGAAAATGCACAGATACAATACTATTGTAGGTTTTTGCAGGAATGTTATAGGAGACACGCACAGGGTAGGGAAGTACATGTAGATATTAAGCTATTTAAAGCGATCATACTATACAATTCAAGAAAAAGCACCAGAGAACAATAATTCAAAGTAAAATTAAAACAAGTACCCTAGAAGAAGAACTAAATCTTTCGCATATTAGACAGGGAAAACAAACGCACAAACAGAAAACTACGGCTAGAGTTAAAGAGGAAAGGGGGGAGGACTATGAAGGGATAGCAGTCACTAACCGATTTAATGAATATTTTGCTCAATTATATCAGGTGAGTGTCAATATTAGCCGGGTTCCGATTTTTTATAGTGAAACATCGAGCATAGAGTCAGATGAGGTACGACAAGAACTAGAAAGTGCATTTACAATAAATGACATTAAACATGCCATAAACACGGGAGCACCACTAAGTCCGAAGATTTCGACCCTTTTGGGTAAGAGATGTATGCTAAATTTCAAAAGCTGATAGCCCCCTCTTAGTAGAAATCTTTAACGACTTACGCAGCACCCTGTATATACAAAATGAGATGAAACAAGGATTGATGATACTGATCCCAAAGAACTCCCATCCAACAGAGTGTGGTCATTACAAGCCTATTACTCTGCTAAGTACCGATCAGAAAATACCAGGTGCTTAGCGCAAAGAATCAACAGGTTACTAGATCTTCTTTTAAAACCCTTGCAACATGGGCATCCAGGGACGGCTCCAATTACGACAGCACTAGGGACTATTCGAGAATTTTTAATACACTATGAAACTAAAGCAGACATACCCGCTACCTTGCTTGCTCTTGACTTTTATAAAGCATATGATTTAATTCAACATGACTTCCTATATAAGACTTTGGAACATTATAAATTTGGTAATTTGTTCATAGGTATGATAAAAGCGTTATATACAGCAGTCAGACGAAAATCAGGATTAACGGTAATTTTACAAGATTCTTTGCAATGCAAAGAGGTATAATTCAAGTTGATACTATGGGTCCTATTTTTTTAACTTGTGTGTAGCACCACTTACTAATAATATCCAAAAAAGTAGAAGGGGTACCAATCTACGAAGTTAAGTTAGTAGTACAGCTATGGACATAAAGATTGTCGCATGTCTTTAGAGATTATTTCCCAAATTCCCAGCTATTTCCCTCGCAGAGGGAAATTTCGCGCAGTTGAGGGAAGTTCCCTGACCTTGAAAAATATGAACATAATCCGACATTAAAGCCCATTACAGAACAATTGTGATATACGTATATTGTAATTATTTGCACAAACAAATAAGGGATTACAAATCAAAGAGAAGATTTAAAAATAATATCAATAAATTAAACACTGAATGTCGTATTAATCCATAGTCTTACATTGAAATCTAGTAAAAACACATATTGTTATTCGGTTAATAGGATGGATCAGTGGTTATCGTGCTCGACTCATAATGAATTTTAATTTTGTCATGGGTTCGAATCCTGGTCGTTGATCATATTTTGTAATTGTAGATTAATATAGATAATCTTCACTTTTATCATTTTTTAAGTTTGATATCTAATTCAACTATGATACTTTTATATTTTACTGTTAATTTTAAAGTTATTTCAAGAAGCTTTCTACCATTCTTAGTTAGGAAACGTAATCTGAAAACTGATGGGTTTCTCCTTAGAAGAACTTAAGAATGTAATGTGTGTCCAAAATGTTCATGAATAAAACAATTTAGTGATTGCTGATTTTATTTGAACACTAGTTTTGGTGTTCACTCCTGACAAAATAATAATTAATGAGATCAGAAGCTTCAAGTTACTTCTTGAATTTAGATCATATTAGGTTGGTTTACCTAGCAGTTGGGGCTGTTGGGGCGTCCCATTTGGGTTACCAAAACTTCTATTAAATACTGCTGGTAACGATAATACAGAGTAATCCATATAAACCTTGAAATTTCAATTACTTATTTGTTACTTCCTTGTGGAAATGACAGTGAATTTCAGATTGCATTGTATTGTTGAATTTTCTCCAGCAGAATCCGTTTAGGGGCCATCGCTGAAATTAAAATACGATTATCGTCCATCCTATTAAAAAAGTTGAACAGTGAAGGCCTACTACATAGGCTTTATTTCTGTGGCCTATGCTTTACTATTTCTACTACTACATACTACTTCCACGGATAACGCTGCTTTCGGTCCCTTAGTAGCAAAACTATAGCAAAAGGGACCTTCTATTCCCGCTCATGGTGTCAGTCCTTCCACCCTTGGCTAGAAATTAAATCTCAGGAACTACAAGTTGTAGAAGATGCTTGAGATGTCGTTGGAAAAGTCTTAGACCAGCTGAGAGCCCCTGGAACCGTTTGATTGGTGCAGTCGTTCAGTATTGCCAGCCCATTTTCTATAAAAATCAATTGTTCAAATTCTTTCCATCAGTTAGACCTACCTACCTGTACCAAACTTGGCATTAACATTATTCGACGCAATGCAAACATACTGAGAGAGTATACGATGCCAAACATTCTCACTTACTAATGTTGTCAGCCTATTTAGTGTGGGAGTGTGGTGTTGGATGTCTGCCCAGGGATTAGGTTTCTTACACAGGATTGAAGGTCATTTAAAAGGTGAGCAGTATATACATATCCTTGATAATGTAATGCTGTCATTTGTCCGTGACCTTCAACCATGTGAAGTAATCACTATGCAACATGACCGGGCATCCATCCACACATCAAAACCAGTACTACGCTGGCTTAGGGAACAACATGATGTTCACGTTTTAGATTGGCCTGCTCACGCAGCCGATCTGAATGCGATCGAACATGTGTGGTCTGAGGTCAAGCGAGTACTGAGGTAAAATTGGCCTCCTCCAACAACTCCAAAT
>JAGDQP010002171.1:0-20124 GCA_022664845.1 Lepisma saccharinum
AGTTTTTTTATTTGTAACTAACTTCAGGTGCTGAAAAAAGCCGCACAATATTGCGACAAAGAGAATGCTCAACTTACCTTGAATGTCCTGTCGCCTTTGCTAGAAAACTTTTTATTATGGTGATAATATTTTTGAAGTCTGCTAAGATTCCAGAATCAAGATGAAATTAATTAAGTGTTAATGTAATTAAATATATATTCCGCATTGTTGTGTAAATAAAATGCCTATTTCTCTCGTTATAATAAAATAATCTACTTTCACAGTTTTAATGAGTAAATAAGCTGTATATAAAAGAGACTGATACGAGATTTGAGTCATCAGTTAGCAACAGGAGATATTCCATCATGAACGCAGCTGCAGTAAGTAATATCTATTTCAATTACTTAAATATGAGGAGCCTTGTCATATATCCACTAAAAATATAATAATAATAATATATATTCAGTTTTAAGTAATAATATTCCTTCCTAACTCAATGATTGTGTAAGATTCGGGGATGGTATTCTTTTGTAAACTAGCATTGCTGGAGTTTATTATGGCACTCGCAAGTTTAACGCCATAGTAACAAACGTACGCCGTTGAATTCTATCCTGGGCAACATCAAACAAGTTTTCATCACAAACACCTACTTCTCGAAGATCTCTTCTAATATTGTCATCCCAACAACATCTCGGTCTTTCCAATGGTCTCCTTTCATCCGGCCTTCTAACCAGAATAGAATATAATCTTCGTTTTTCCCCTATCCGAGCTACATGGCTTGCCCACTTTCATTACGTGTAGAAAAGACAATTTGTAAGGAAACTGCTTTCATTAGATTAAGAAATACAGGATTACGCAAAACAAAAAAATGTTATGGACCGTAAATAAATTAAACAGACATTTACACAAACAGGAAGTAATGTATGGTTGGGTATATTTAATTCCGCACACGATTTTGTGCGATCTCTGCATAGACACTGTTGTAGGATGTCAAGCATTTCACCTTGATTTGTGTTTTTCTCTAGTACAGCGATAGAGAAAATAGGGTCCTCTTTAACACAACAAAATATCATCCCAATGTCCAAGTGTGTTTGATCACAATGGGTAATCCTAAGTTCGGTGACTGACATCGAAACCGAATGCTAGCACTTTCAGATCACCACTAATTACGATCCATCATTTTTTATTGAACAATAGTTGTCAACATTCCACGACAGTGATAAAAATTTCTTTGACGATCAATCTCTTAACCGATGTAGTTATTTGAGTCTAGTTTTGTGTACCTTTTTCACAGAAAAATATACTCATATCTGTCAGCTTAGATGCCTAAAGGCCATAAATACAATTCAATTCATATCCGTCAACACCTTTCGAATGTGTTATCGAAACAAATTTCATTGAAGTTAGTGAACTTTTGCGTCCAATTTTACACATTCTGTTTTGGATTCTAGTTCTATAAAACACAACTGGACATGTGCACGAGTTTCGACTAAGCACGTCATGCAGTGATGCACTAAAAGAATTTATCTAGAAAAACAACACCTGTTGATTTAGTTATCAAGAAGTTTTCGGTATAATACAAAATGTGGTTGTTTGTTCAGCCGTGTTATATAATTTTGTTGAAACGTATGAACAAAGACCTGCATTATTTTATATATTTAAAAAAAATTAAACTTCGCTAAAATTGATTATTTTATTTGTACCGTTATGTGTAACTTTCTAGCTAAAATAATAATTGAAGCAAAAAAAATGTATGCTCATTCCTTGCTTAACTCACTTTACGGTGTTTTATTATCGATATCTCCTCGAATTTTAATGATGCTTACGAGGCTATAGGTCTCTATTTCTGGTACGATTGAATGAGATATCAATAGCAGGGAACACGTACGTTCTTACTGTCAACTAGCTTAGTGGAACGTAACTTGATTCTAAACGCATGGACGTAGTTTTCGATTACTTCGAGTTGCAAACTCTTTTAGTATTTTTATGTATGAAGTAAAATCATCAGTAATAAATACAGGCTCTCTAAATGCAATGATAAAGAAAAAAACGTTGCTTATTCGTGGTAACTTAGCTAAATCAGAGCCCAGAGCCGATACCGCTTATAAATATACATTTTACAATTTACGTACACGCTTAACAAATGTTATTTTAGTAGTGATTTATCATTCTAAACTGATTTTTGAAGGTTTGCAGGGCAAAAAGATCAAGGAACAACGATAAAAGAGTGCTTTAAAGTGTTCAATCACTGTACAAGTAACATTAAAATATAAACTTGTATATTAGGTTTTGTGGAGTCACTAAAGGAAAATGCAGGGTGAAGAAATACAGCCACAAATAAAGCTATGATTTTTTCCTATCTTATACAGAAATAGGAGACGTCATATCAGGTTACAAATCTAATTCTAAAAGTCAGAGCCAAAGAAATCATAAAGTCCTCTATTAGCTAATTATAAAATGGACTTCCTTCTTGTCAGGCTATTACTATGTAAATCACGATGTTGAGAGTGTATCACTCTGAATGTAATGTCCACAAATAATGTTTCATTTTAATTTTAGTTGCAACTTTTATTGTTCCTTAAAGACTAGTTTGTTACAGGGGACTTCACACAATCTGTAGTCAGCAGTAGTTCGAAATTATATTAAAGTTCAACTTAATTATTACAGAAAGTCAAATAGAACATTCTGAGGTAGATCACATTACTGCTAACTGTAATATATCAATTTGCAATGCATCGGTACACCTTACTACTTAAACTGCGAGCTTCAAATAAAGTATTTACCACGATAGTTCCGTGACTTATTCATAAAGAGCAGTCACGTTACTCCTCGAACTCCATCAAAAGTGTAAAGAGATTAATTGCTTAATAGTCACTATTGCGCGAGCAAGGGGATATGGACACACATTGCTTGCTATCTGAAAAGTGGAACTAAGTCAGAGTTTCCTGTGACACTCCGCGACTGTGCCTATTCAGTTGACTTGAAAACGTGAATACTACTTTGTTGAGACCTTTTTTTAAACAAGTAAATCCAAGTGTACACTTTGCCACATGTCCCCATTAAATGTCGATGCTCTCTGCCGCTGTCAATTGACAGAACGCATTCATGATTTTTTGACTTTAAACAGTTTCTCATTCTAATATAATAAATGTTTATCTCACCAAGTTATAAGTATTATAAGTCTGTCTAACAATGTTCCTCTACAATTCTGTAGCCTTAGAGATCAGTTTTTCTTGCGGTCCCCTCTCTTCCTTATAAAAAACAAATACTGTTGTCCACTTGTATCAACTTCGGCTTCGTTCATGTCTATTACGTATATTGGATGACAAGCTGATAGCTGAATTTTCGCTTAAGATAGTAGTAGAATTGGTTTAGTGTGCGTCGAGATGTGCTACGTAGCGCGACATTTAAATTATTATTAAAACATCACATCATGCATGACTGCCTATCGTTTTCCGGTTTCATGATTTCTGAAAAATGTTTGATTTATATGTAATGTCAGTCTTAGCTGTCAATACATGTTATTTTATTTTTAGCTATGAAATATATTAGTCAAAATTGATACTAGTGTATTGTATTGTATAGTTGTATACGATATTTTAGAACCAGCAGAGGAAGAAATGACTTTTTCCAAGGAGAAACAACAGTTAAAATCATACATTCTTCTCATCATACTTTAGGTAGTTTTTGCTTTTTCTGCTCTTGTGGCAGTAACCGCCGCTGATCCCGTTGGTGGATATGCTACTGGTCCCATTGGCGGATATGCTGCTGGTCCCATTGGCGGATATGCTGCAGGTCCCATTGGCGGATATGCTGCAGGTCCCATAGGCGGATATGCTGCAGGTCCCATTGGCGGATATGCTGCTGGTTCCATTGGTGGTTATGCTGGGCTTCCTCTTGCTGGGGTTGCTCCTGTTGCAGCTGCTGTTGCTCCTCTTGCCGCAGCCGTTCCTGCAGCTCCTATTGCTCCTGTTGCTGCTGTTGCTCCCGCAGTTGCTGTTGACTATTACGTAAGTAAACAAAAAAAGTTGGTTGATTTTTAACTTTAAAAGGACATTTTTATCTTTTCTTTAATTGTTACTTCGAATTATGTTTATCTCACTAAATCACATGTTGTAGTAAATTTTCCAATTTAATTTTTACGTTAAGCGAAAAAATTTGCTTAAAATATTTTTATTCTTATTTTCAGGCCTATCCACGATATTCTTTTGGCTATGGAGTGAGTGATGCATTGACCGGAGACAACAAAAACCATGTTGAAACTCGTGATGGTCCTGTAACCAAAGGACAATACAGTTTGGCTGAACCTGATGGCACTATCAGAGTTGTGAACTACGTAGCTGATAGCGTCAACGGATTCAATGCTGTTGTGAGCAGAATTGGAGCCAGTGCTCATCCAGCTCCAGCATATGCCGGATTAGCTGTTGGTCCAGTAGCTGGAAAACTCATAGGTTGATTCTTAAAAAGCTGTAATTTATTGATGCTAAATTAACTAATTTTGTTAAAAGTAAATAAAAATAGCATAGAATGAAAAGTTTCTTTTATTAAAATGTAACGTTTTGTATATATTAGAGATAATACGTGGATTAATATATTGTTTTGTTTCTTGTGCTTTGTTTCTACCGAGAGTGTAAATTTCTATATTTTTATAGGTGTCTTCCGGTTGACTGAGAGTTTAGCGCCCTTGCTTTCGGTGCACCAAAGCAGGAGTTCAAGTACCCAAGGTTTGCGTTGAAGGTAGTGCTTTGCAGCGCACTTTTCAAAAGCTGTAGTTTCCGCCCTAACACCCTCATCAGCTCATTTAGGGGGTTAAAACAAAATGAAAAGTTCCATAAATATTCGTTGGACACCCCAGGGTCGTTCTAAACTTCCGAATTGTATCCTGGGATATTCAGGAGATCTATAACGTGTCCCTTTGATGGCCTGCTTTAAAATCCGAAATTCATCCTGATTTGACTTCCGTCGGATTCCCACAGAAATCTCATGCGTCCGTACGTGAGGATGGATACATTCACTTTACTTCTTTTCTGATCTAATTGACATCTCTTGGATGTCCATAGGATATGTTCGGGATTTAAAATGTCCTATTAATGTCCAGTTGATACTCCATATGTCTTCTAAACACATACTGCAGGCATCTCATGAAAATCCTGTTTTCGGGACCAAAGTAGATATATGGATGCCTCTCAGATGTCCATGATACGACCTTAACCATCTTTGAAAATAATTCGATCAACTTTGAATAAAAAGTTTTTGTTTACATGCGATAAATAAGATTTTGGGTAGAGAAATGTTATTTTGCGCCGTCCGGAAAGTAATAAAACTGTAAGGTGTAGATTGCGGAAGAATGGTTTAGATTCGAAGTGAGGCAGTAGAGAATAATGAAAATCTGGACGAAGTTAGGAAATTTAGCACAGATATGAAGGGTAATGAATGGCTTCATTTTATGTGGAGAGTGACGAAACGTTTACCACTATTAGATTGTTTAAGGTAATAGCTAAATTGATAAGAAATACGTTGAAATTACAGCTAAAAGGGGGAAGGGCTGTTGTGTTTTTATCGGAGGGATCGTGAGCAATATCAGGAGAAATTCTTATGTTCGAGGACCAGGCGGCTTCCAAGTTGTGAGATCATAGCATATACAGATGGCACAAATAAGAAGACGTCCGGACGTTCATGTTCATTAGATGTTCAGATATTAGAAACAGGAAAAAATGGTAATTTCGAAAGTAAAATAATTTTTTAAAAATCCGAGACAACGGCATGTAAAGTAACAACAAATTCGGTCTAAAAATTTAGTAAACTTATTTTTGAATAATATGTACAAAAATAAAATGTATAAAAAGTAATTTCAAGTATTGCTAAGTAACACGTTAAAATTATTGGTAATCAGAAAAGAAAGTCATACAATCCACGTTTTTACTAAAAACAATATTGCGCCATGTATCAAATTTAACATCATACAGGTGTTATATACTCAGGTTAATGTCACAACTGTGTAAAGAAAACTTACAATAAATTGCAGAAATTCATGTTCAAAAATGGATTTCAAAAAATATTATAAAACCCTATGTAAGGAAAAAGTAAAAAAAAATCAAATCAAAACAGTTAGTGTTAGGCTTTTCAACTTAAAAGAAACGTTGCTCTTAAAACTCATTCCTTTACATAAGGTAAGCGTCAAGAGTGCTTTATTCTTAAGTTATTAATATTTCCCATATTCTAAATCTTATACAAAATTAACTTGAAAAAATCATAATTGAATATGTTGTCAATTCTAGTTAAATTTATTATATTATTTCCTTACTTAATTTATACACGTAACTAATACATATGCTCTACCAAACCCTATAACACAAACATGACACAGCAACGCCAACATTCAACCAAAATAGTCGTCAGTCAAGTTTTTTAAATAATTAAACTCAATGCAATTTAAACAAGTAAAACTAAAAAGAAAAGTTTCGTCTCACGTATGTTCACAACAAGCTAGTCTGAAAGTACAGTAACTCAGTATTTTTTTCCTTCTAGTTAATATCAATACGCTGGTGGATTGTTAACCTGTTTTGATTATTTACAAATCTCCTTTAAGTTGTTCAGGATGCGTACATATCATACAGGGGATACATCTTTCTCTTCAATTTCCATATATTTTATTGTGGATTCCAATTTCCTTAGATCAGTATCCCTTGCGTTTTAAATCCATATAACACAATAGTCCTTGAAAAGATCATGTTTTCTCACCGTAACTCCTTGTTCATTGATTAATAAATCGAAACGTATTATAACTCACTTTGTTAATGAGAGAACCTAGCGGATGATCTTTGCGGATACTAACATCCTGACCTTTAGCTCCTGAAGGTGATATAAGGCAGATTAATATCGATAAGGAAAATCAGTATAACAAATATTCAGCCTTTTCCAATCTTAAGTATTCAACCTTTTCCAATCTTAAGTATTCAACCTTTTCCAATCTTAAGTATTCAATGTTTACCAATCTTAAGTGCCTACACCATCTCCTTATCAGAAAAGAAATATAACATTGTCATTAGAAATTTAAAACGTATCCAGCTGCTTGAGTCTATTGTTAAAAATAGGGTCATGACATCGACCCTAGGGAAGTATGCATGATTCTTTCCTGTTGTCGACCATACCAGAAGAAAGCTAAGATATTACATGGACAAAGTCTCTGTTAGCTACCCCTTTGTAGATAGCCGTGGCTGTCTTAAATGTAATTTAAGGTTAAAGTATTCAAAATTAACAAATTGAAGAGGTGGATGGATGTATGCACAATGATCCTTGATATCCATCTCACCAGTGTCAACTTTAAGTAAAATACATTTAATTCTGATTTTGTCTTTGATCCAGGCTAAATTACCATAGTATTTCAATCCAGAACACATTCGGTCAGTGTCGGACTCGACCCCCCAGGGCTTCGACTGGAAGAGCAGTTTAAGGGCCCCACGGTAGGAGTCGTATACATCCCGTAAAATACGGGATCGTCCCTTTCTCAGAGTTCTGTTCCGGTGAGCTAAAAACGTTAGTCGGAACGCTAAAATGTCCCGTGTTTTGTTTATGGAATACAAACTAGGGTTAATAGTTATTAATGAGGTCAGTCAACAAAAAACTAACATGATAGCTCATTGTTTCTCCCACAAAATCATTTAATTTATACTTTTTTGAAATGACGGACAGACAATACCGACAATAACTATTTTAGTTCGACAAATTTAGCGTTTAGTTGCAGTAGCAACATAAATAATCGAAGACAGAAGGTAAGTTCCATCTCAATCCATGTAGAAAAACGATAAATTGTACCCTCAGAGTCTCAGATTTTCTTCAAATTATATTTATGGATAGCTGAACCAGATAGAAGTACCACCCTATCTTTTGTTTCACCCTAAAATAATTTCCGAAGCAGTTGCAGGGTTGCCAAGTATTACCCTAAATTTCGCATTTTTGGTAATTTTGTGTTTTCAGCCAATTTCAGCACAAATATCAGGCACCAGGTAAAAGGTAAGAACATGAGCTTGCTTTCACATTGTAATATAGTTATTTCTTAATGAAATGACATCAGAATTGCCAACACATGACGTCACACAACGAAAACGCGATATTTCAAAATGGCGGTTTTCACGAGAATGGCAATTTTTGAAGTTCTTTTTTTTCGTGGTTAGGAACGTATTCGTTTTGTTTTTCGTGTTGATTTTACAAAAGGCATACAGAAGTTCATAGAAAACGATTCACGTCTTACGTCACTCGCTTACGTTTTCAGTGTTCAACTTGCAAAAGGGGCGAAATATAAGAAATTGTGGTATTTCAAGCATTTTCTCAAACAAGCCTGCTTCAAAACATTTGAAATTTGGTAGGCTGTTAGAGTTAGATACTTGAAACAAACTCTGTAAGTTTCATTCTCGACCCGTTACTAGTACAGTTTCTACGGGGGTTCGAATTTAGGAACCTCTGGAACTGTCACGTCAGAGTAGCAGACGCCATTTTGCCCTAAAACGATTCCGAATATGAATTGTTATGTATACCAAAAATGTTTATTTGGAAAAATTACACATGAAAATTCAATAAAATTTCCGAAAAATATAATTTAGGGCCGTAATATGGTAAAAATACGAACGTGTTTTGGCAATTTACAGATGTATCAGTTATTGACGCCATGTTCTGCGAAAACTACTAATGCTATAATACTACTACTACTATTAGTACTAATATACTACTACTATTATCCGTCCAGAGTTAAGTGTATACTATTGTTCTTATGGCAACAGCGATTCTGGTTTGACTGCTAAATAAGAAAAACAAAACTGAGGTCTCTGCATCCGTTCTCTCACTTCGGGTTGCCATAGCCAAGAGGCAACGCTCCAGTCGCTGTTAGTTTTCGTCTCCTTCCCCCGTCAAGGTTTTCAAATGAAATTATCTTTATATTAGATAATAAAATATGTGTGCATGGAGTTAGGGAATTAATTTTCGTACCAATGTTAAATATTAAACCTTTACGATAGATCATTGAAGAGAAGTAACAGTGCGTCAGGGGGAAGTACGATAAGTAAAACTGCAGCTGTTGCCCATACGCTGCAACAGTATAGACCAAACTCTGGATCGGTAATTCTACTGCGTTGGTACGGCTAAGATGGCAACACGGACGGCTGCAGTGTTAGAGGTGGGGACCTTTCAATCGTCTTTATAAGGTGTGGAAGAATGCTCTTGCTAAGTTTCGTGAAGATGTGATGAATTTAGTTTCCAGCTGCAAAAACTGAACGGGAAAAACTAGAAAATACATGCTAGGTTCCTTTACTAAAGTTTTGACAGCTGTGACGGCTCGAGTTCCAGTCGGTAACAGTGCTAGCCTTCATGCGATCAGTGCAAATGATACTGAGAATACAAACTAAATATTCCGGAAGAAAAATGTCCGAACAAAATTGAATACAGTCTGTAGATACGTATTTTCTTATGATTTTATGCCACTGGCTATTTTTTACTGATTATTATTAAGGCTCGGAACTTGATGACCTAAATGTAACCTATAAAATTATCTTTCAAATGTGAAAAAAAATGCTATTTTATGATCACATTACCAAATTATTACAGCAATAGGCATTTCCACGATCAGCATAAACCTGATGTAAATTGAAAAGGAAAGCGAATATAGGGAGCCAAAACTAGACAGAGTTTTGGAAAGGAAACTTTTTTCAGATCATGATTTTTTTTTCAAATTCCATAATAGATTCACTGATATTATGGATAATTAACATTTCGCAAGCTTATCTAATGTTAGGATCTTTCCTCATGGGAAAAGAGTGTCTGACTCAAACTTAAAACATTTGCAGATTCTAAAACACAAAAGAAATATTTGTTTTTGTCTATGGAACTGATTAAAAAATGTATTATTTTCCACACTAACACTATTCGAAATTGCAGTTCACTATGATCGTCATTCATAAATTCTGAAATGAAAAAGGATGGTAGATTCCCAACAGGAACATTTCTATATTTAGAGAAAATGCTCTCCACATCCACAGATGTTAAGGTGAACAAGGTCTCCAGGTAAAAATTCCTTTATGCAAAAGTCCAAACTGAAATGTTTTCCTTGCAAAATATTTTCTCTCTTTAACATAGTTCTCTAAAATTCTCAGTTACTCCTAGTCCAATATTTCCTCCACACTCTGCAGATGTTCCTCGACGTTTTCTTATTTTACCTGCAACTGTCGGCATGTTTTCACCGAGTTTTTCCAGCGAAGTAATTGTGGTTGTCAATATGGAAAAGTTGTTCTTAATATGAACCTGACGTCCTTTCAAATCCGAATTAGCCACCGGATCTTGAGAAAATACGATAGCAATTACAGGTCTATTGGAACTGTCCAGAACTGATTTTATCACGTCAAATATATAAAGATTCTGTTGACCTCGCTCGCCTTCTTCGTGGTAAGTTCCTAAACCGCTTCCAGATGTTTCCCGGAGAAAGGAGCAAGCGGCATTTTGTTTTGTTTCTTGTATGTTTATATGTGTGAAATATGTAAGTAATTACACAAAAAGAAAAATGTTTAAAAAACTAGAGTAAATAATTTTTAAAATGACCTAAAAACGAGAAAATTGCCAGTAAACCGAAAAACGGTAAAAAAATAAAATAAAAAGCAAAATAATGGAAAATAAAAATAACGTATTCTCCTTCAGTTTTAGAGCGAAATGAGTTTTGCTTATGGTCGGCATCGTTCCCAAACATTGAAGAAAAAGAAGATATTTCATCAAAATTTAGAGCTCTACTAATTATACTGTGAATAACTTCCGCCTGTCACATACCTCTTAATGCTCTTAATCTGAAAAGGTAGTTTGTTTCATTGACGAAATGCACATACATTCCTCGTATTACGGTCCTCTAGGGATTATTACGTTCTTGGTAAATTTCGTATTCATACTGGTTTGTCACAAAATGTTTTTAGAAGTTACTCTGATACGGCTTACATCAGATTGCTGCGAAAGCCTAAGTTTCGTACTTTTACCATATTACGGCCCTAAATTATATATTTCGGAAATTGTATTGAATTTTTGTGTGTAATTTTTACAATTAAACATTTTTGGTATCTACATAAAAATTAATTTTCGGGATCGTTTTAGGGCAAAATGGCGTCTGCTACTCTGACGCGACAGTTCCAGAGGTTCCTAAATTCGAACCCCAGCAGAAACTGTACTAGTAACGGGTCGAGAATGAAACTTACAGAGTTTGTTTCAAGCATCCAACTCTAACAGCCTACCAAATTTCAAATTTTTTGAAGCTGGCTTGTTTGAGAAAATGGTGCTTGAAATACCACAATTTCTTATATTTCGCCCCTTTTGCAAGTTGAATACTGAAAACCTAAGCGAGTGACGTAAGACGTGAATCGTTTTCTATGAACTTCTGTATGCCTTTTGTAAAATCAACACGAAAAAGCAAAACGAATACGTTCCTAACCACGAAAAGAACTTCAAAAATTGCCATTCTCGTGAAAACCGCCATTTTGAAATATCGCGTTTTCGTTGTGTGACGTCATGTGTTGGCAATTCTGATGTCATTTCATTAAGAAATAACTATATTACAATGTGAAAGCAAGCTCATGTTCTTACCTTTTACCTGGTGCCTGATATTTGTGCTGAAATTGGCTGAAAACACAAAATTACCAAAAATGCGAAATTTAGGGTAAAACTTGGCAACCCTGCAACTGCTTCGGAAATTATTTTAGGGTGAAACAAAAGATAGGGTGGTACTTCTATCTGGTTCAGCTATCCATAAAAATAATTTGAATAAAATCTGAGACTATGAGGGTATAGCCACTGCATGGATTGAGATGGAACTAGCCAGAAATACATTATTCCAAAAATCACTTTTTTTGTGTTCAGGATACAAAACAAAACAATGGTTTTCCCATATCAATTAGAATTTTCCTGATCACATATGCAATTATGTTTAAAAACGAAATATATTTAATGAAAACATTGTTTAGAATACGAAATAAGAAATATATAAGATACACTCTTTAATAAACACAGCTTTATTCCGAAATCAATAACACCTTTAGAATCCTAATTTAATGCACTTTCAAGTGATCTACTCGAAATTATGATTTGGAAACATTTACCTGGTCATTCCCTGGAGTGATTGGAGACCAAAAAATGTTTTTCACAACCTCAAAAACTTCAGAAGCCATATTGTATTTGATATAACTGATAGGAAGCTCCCCGCTAAAGCTACGTTTCACAAAGCTCCCATACCTTTACGATAACCACATAAACTCATAGATAGTGCAAATACAGTAGTAGCTTGGAAACACATATAGGCGATATTAGGAACAGGGGCGATATTTGGGACACCTACCCTAACGTGTTCACTATAGATAGGATCATGAATTTTAACATGTTTTAAAGCTGTCGGAGACATGCTCCATATAGCCGGTTCCAGGTCTCTAGATCCCCCCCTGGGCTGAGATATGGGGGTGGAAAGTCCCCATAAGAAAACATGGGGAATATGGTGTCATTTTAAATTTTAATAATCGAAAACTACTAATATGTCAAATCCATAGTTTTTGGAATTACTGAGATTAATATTGTCACTTTGACTGGCTCAAAAGCTGAAAGTGCCTAGCCCAACAAGATAGCAATAGCGATTAGTAAACCAATGGCAATGTTTCGCAACGGCTTGACTTGAAAAAGAGGAAGAAAAATCGAAAGAAGAATCGGAATTATTTACAAACTGTTCCTGCTCCCGTTTTGATGAATGGGATCTGCGATGTATCTTGTAACAATTATACTACAAGTTAGTGGGTGCTTACCCTAAATTAGTTTAGCTCCCACCCCTCCCTCCCCGCCCCAGGGAGTGGAGGATGAACGTGAATTGCATACAAAATATCACTATTCATCTCAGCGACCCCGTAAAGTAAACTATGGATTCGACATTAATATTGGTCGTTTACGATTATTTTTGTCACCCTCTCCCATTTCCAGGGGTGGGGAAACCTGAACATTAAAAGTGTAAATATTCATTTTAGTGAATCCGATGAAATAACCCTTTCAAATCAATTAAAATAAAAAATGTTCTTATTACAAGAGAATACTTCAAAACTAATTAATGTTTCTATTTTGAAAATACACCGAACTCGGAACGGATAATCAGCAAACAGGATAATACGCACACAGATAATCGGGAGTTTGCTGTATATAAAAATATTTTATTTTCTGTTGTATACCTTCGGTATATGTCGCTAACACATGTGCATCTTCATGTTCTTGGGCAGTGGATTTGAAAATGACAACTTCACTCCGAGGCACACAACTTCATTTTTTCGTTTCAGCGGCCCGGAAACACTCTTATACGACCGCTTCATGACAGACACTTCACGTTCACGAGGCTTCACAACACTGGCAGCAAGCAATCAGTAATTGTTAACTCACCATTGTTCTTCTGAAAGTGTATGATTAAAAATTATAAAGCGGTTGTCGCTTTTTGCACCAGCGCAAGGTAGACTGGAGGGAAGGGAAAAATAGACGTACAAGCGATAAGAAACTTGCACGTGTTGCTTAGTTGATTGTTGAGGTGACAATGGGCTAGTTCCTACATTTCATAAAAAACAGAAAAAATGAAGAAAAAAGGCGAAGAAATAATAAAGAAAAAACAAACAAGAAGAAAAGTAATATATTATCTTCTCGGTGTTGGTATGCGTACAGAAATATGCTCATCAACATAATGCACCTGCACATGAAATATTAATTTTACGTTAAAAATCCTTAAATATGAATTTACATATACAATATGGAAAAATTATAATTATCCCTACTGATAACATAAATTCATTTACTGTAATGTAGAAAAGGGGCCTCATTCTGTTTGCCCTATTGTAAATTCAGGCTATAATGATCATCATAATTGAACAAAAAATGACGGATGTGCCATGTTTTCTAAATGTTATTTCTGTTGTACATCGCAGTAACCTTCGGGAAGGAGGAACCCGTAAGGTATTAAGGACCTTCTGAACGTAGCAAGATTTACAGTTATCTTTCTGATGTCTGTGGGAATACTCAGTGACGTGCATCTTATGTAGGCCCGAATTTCGTGGTTCTTTTTTTAAAATGTTGTGGATTACGGCCATCCGGCCCTGGCCAGTCCGAGACTGCATTCGGCTGTCTACTGAAGTTGAAAGAAATAAAATTATACAATATAAGGAAACGAACGCAGAGCAGGAAAACGTTAGAAGTAATAAAGAAATTAGAAGGAATAATCGAAAGAAATGATGAAAGGAAAATTATGAAGGAAAGAAAGATAATTCTTGAGCTGAAAACAAGATAATTTAAAGGACGGTAATCTTTCAAATTCTGATCCTGAAAGTTATTCAGGAAATGTGCCAGACAATGAATATCGAGCAAATATAAGATAAGATAACCAGACATAAATTTGCAATGTAAAATCCACTCATTTATTCATAAAATTTTATATTCAAATGGCATCCATTCAATATTCAAAAACAATTTTGAATACATTTACTAAGTATATATCTAATTGAAAGATATTTAAAAGCTCGATACAAATTCGTTCAAAATGTCTCAATATGACTTAACGTATTTTAAAATAATGAGAAAAACAGGCCAATGAAAAAGCATTTTCCTTATTATAATAATTCACTAGAACCATGTATTAAGAGCTGAAACGGTACACCGGGTTATTGGGAGCAGTTTTTAATCGGGTCACCGTCACTGCTTAGGAACCGGCCTGACCCGTTGACCGCGACAGGAAAGCATAATTAAAAATTATTTTCTTCTTATATTGAATTTGCTATTGAAAACTGTTTAATTCAGGGCTGACTGGGACGCGGTATGTTGTCATCAGAATCCGAATATACGACGTCACAATTGTCATGCGTGATCATTGGCTCATCGGGCCACAGAGTCAGTCTGGTTACTTGGGTGAATACCAATTCACCTAGTGAGTCCAGTTATTTGGTTAAGACTGGGTGATTCGACTCACCGGATCATTCAATGAATCGGTTCATTCGGGAGAAGTTTCGTATCGAGTCAGTGCATCACCTATGTCTGGACCAAGTCCGGTAACCAGGCACCAAAAGTGATCAGATTTCAGTTCTGGACGTATTAGTGCCTACATTTTAGAACAAAATTATACAATTATTTTATCTGGAAAAGAACTGATGTAATTACTTTGATTTTGATTTTCTTTCCAAATGGCGATGGGCGGCACACCGAAATTAATGCTTGTTGATCGTTTTGTCGGAAAGTATTAACCCAATTTTAAATCCTATTTAGCAGCGTATAGAGTGACTATTCGTGCATGTTTTCACCAATTTTCGTTATTACAGGTTTTGCTGAACCACAGATGTGAAGCATAAACAAAGGGCTATCATCAAGCTCCTGGCAACAGAGGGAAGTACTGCCGCTAACATGAATATTTTGGGCTGAGAAGAGCCGGTATGGTGCCACTACATATACTGATTCTAGCTCTTTTGGTCGTACACGTATGCGCATGTCTCATCTCCGGTGCAATAATTATCAAGAAAAGGTATTCCTGTCGGCTTCAAATTGTTCTTCTACTTCCAGGTTTGTCCTGCACACTAGTTTCTTTCCCCTTACTTGCTGATTCATCTTCAGACATTGCTCTACATCAAATGTCTCCTTATCCTAAACATTTTTAGCCTTCCATAGATATTGGCGGCAGTATATCCTCCTGCTGTACGGAAATCGAAGCCTTTGTTTGTGTCTGACACTCCTGCAATCACAAAAAAACTGGTGAAAACATGCGCGAAATCACTCTATACGCTGAAAAACTGGAATTAAAAAACTTTGGTAAACTTTATTTTATATGGACCAGTCTAGTAACTTTGAACCTCGTCTCGTCACGATTCGCCTTTAGCTGCTAAAATCCACACCCATGCCCCTGCCGGGATCGAAACCGGGACCTTCGAGCCGGTGGCCTACCGCCGCAGACCGCTCAGCCACCCGGCCGGCAAAACTGGAATTAAATTTGGATTAATATTTTCCGATATAATGATCAACAAACATTTGTTTCAGTATGCCCCTCGTAGTTTACAGCACAAATGAATTTATAACATATCATTAGAGCAAATCCCATAACAGCGTGCTAGAACAAGTATAGTGTAACTAGAATGGATTCTGCAAAAGAAGAAAACTAATAAAATAAAAATGGCCTGCCAGTTTTCGAAGTCAGTAGATTAGAAATCAACTTGATAAATGAAGATCACTAAAGGCAAATCTGAAATCAGTTTCTCTGCTGTTTCTTTCAGATGCTTGAGTCATATAAAGAAATAGGGCAAAGATCTTCCACTTTCAAAGCCACTAATTTTTAAAAGGAAAACTGGTTAATAAATCAATATCCAGAAACTGAAATCCGAAATCTCTTTATCTCCAGCTGCTTTCTTTGAGACTTTGCTTTCATTTTATAAAATGGAGAAGAATCTGCCGTTGTTAGAGATTTTAGAGTATTCAGTTTAAAAATGCCTAGATAGATTAAAGTTAATGAATCAAAATCTGAAATCAGTTTCTCTCTACCTCTTTGGTTCAGGAGTTACAGATATCAAAATAAGAAGAGAGAGAGAAAGTAGAATAGATATCCAACTTTAAGTTTATTATAACCGATAGCTATGAACTATTAAGAAATATAGAAGTGAACTGCAATGAATGTCTTCCGATGCTCTCAGCAGGAAGAATCTTCCACCTCTATTTGGAGAAACAGTGCTTACAAAATCGTTGTTTAAATATTCTGAATAGATTGGAAACACGGACTATGCTAAAGAGAAAAGAAATAATAATGGGAAACTTTTTAAAATGCGAATAAAGGAAGGAGACAGGAGAACGCTAATAGCGATGGTGATAATGATCTATTCTGAAATCCTGAAACCAAGATAAAAAGTAATTAAATAAGGATGTAATTGACAGTAAATTAATCTTTCTTAATCACACTCGACTGTCTACATCGTTTCCAAACCAATGAAATACCTAGGTCGGAAAAAAGGTTCACTGATATTACTTATATTTTTTCCGTTCTATTTTTCTACGTTACTTCCTAGTGTAAAATACCCACCATATGCTGTATCTGGGATATGCACTTTAAATAAATAAAAAATAATAATATTTGTATTCCGCATTGTTGTGTAAATAAAGTGAATATCAATTCTTACTTCTCCCGTTATGCTAAAATTAGTTTGCTTTCACAGTTTTAATGAGCACACGCAGCTGTGTATAAAAAGAACTGAAACGAGATTTGAATCATCAGTTAGCAACAGGAGAAATTCCATCATGAACGCAGTTGCAGTAAGTAATATACATTTCTATTAGTTAACGTGTGAGGTTTTCTTGTGTCATATTATTCGCTAAGTAGTTAATGCTGTACTTCAGGTTTCAGGAATAATCTTCCTTCCTAAATCAATGTGTAAGATGCGTTTATATTTATCTTTTGGTAACGAGCATTGCAGAAAAGAGAAATTAGCATCTCGTAGACGGATGCAAGGGAACTTCTTTACGACTAGAATTCAAACACGTAGTGAAAGAATTAGTCTGGCGCTTGGAGGCGTGATCCCTCTAGGCACCACTACGTGGCGTCACCACCAAATTCTCGAGCGCACCTTAACTTTAAACGTTTTACAGTCATAAACGTTGGAAAACGTGAAAAATTGCATTTACACACACCTAATTTTGCATCTACACTCCGAAAATAACAGTCTTGGAGGAATTCCTGGGAGGCACGTACTCTCTTTGCTCGTTCTTACTTGCGGCTTTGGATACCTTCCAAGAGCTGATTGCACTAATCTACAAAATGTTCCCTGTATGTTTGACTTTTTACTACAGGGCCTTACTTATTCGTGGAATCGCTCTAATATGGATCTAAAATTTTTAACTTTTCGAACACAAGACTTTTGAGCACGCGTTATATTTTATAGTGATATCTTATCTAGAAAGTGTAAATTACTAAGTTAGTTTACTTCTATCAGAATATACAAAAATAAAACAATACCTAGAAGGTAAAATCGTCTAATAATTCACATATGTCAGTGCGTGACGCTCTCATTATATTAATATATTCTGGAATATTTTTTAATGGAAATTAAACTTAAGAAATTCATCTTGATTTTTTTTTTAATTTTTTAGAAGGTCCATACTTTCAGAGAATTTTGGGGAAAGGTATGTGAGAGTGTAAGTGCGAGTTGCAAAAAAGTCAGTGCGTGACGACAATTTTAACATTAAATAGTGTATAATATGTTTATTGATTACGTGCTCTTTCACCTGGAATGTATTCTTTAATGTCTATTTAATGGTGTGCTGAAATTACATTTGTTGCAATTATAAGAGACGTTATAAGGCAATTAAAGTCGAAAAGTGTATTCTAAGTGTCAAGGCGTGACACGTGGAATCGCTTAACTGCAAGAGTGCACGAGCTTTGGTTAAATATATGGCTACAACGGTACACGAAAATAATATCATAAGATAAAGACGATACAGTATAAAAAATAAGAAATGGTCATTGTGACAAAAATGTTAATGATTATTTATAGATTTGTAAACCTTTGTTGATCTAATTTACAAGAGATATTAGCCATAATATAAAATACGGACTATCGTTTAGCAGGTTTATGGGTAATATTGAAATATATGAATAAAGGGTTGCATTGTCTTCAAAGTTAGTTTAAAACTTGGATCAAGTATGTCATTTTAAGTTTACTCTGAAGCAATTTTTCAAAATGTTAACTGATTTGAAAATATATGCATGCGTTCCTTCCTGTACTTATACTTTATGGTGATTTATTTCGATGTATTTCCGTCTATAACTGAAGCTTTCAAGGTTGTAGGACTCTATTTCTGCTATCACTTCAAGACTTATTGATGCTAACATACCTTCTTCCTGCAAACTAACTTACTGAGCCATACTATACTATAACTCTCTCTCTCTCTCTCTCTCTCTCTCTCTCCCTCTCGTCGTGGATTTAGCACAATGGACCACATACAAACATTGAATGAAGTTATGGAAAGGACTAATGAATATGAACTTCCACTATGTTTGGGATTCATAGATTTCGAAAAAGCTTTCGATTCGGTCTCATTGTCAGGAGTACTTAAATCACTTGAACATCAAGGCATCGAAAGTGCATACATCAAGCTACTGCGAAACATTTACTCGACTGCCACATCTGTCATTCGACTACATCAAGAAAGTGAAAATTTTGAAGTTGGAAAAGGAGTAAGGCAAGGAGATTCAATTTCTCCAAAACTATTTTCTGCGGTCCTGGAGAGAGTGTTCCAGAATTTAAACTCGGATGAAGTTGGAATTAAAATTAATGGCGAATATCTTCATCACCTACGGTTCGCTGATGATATAGTCCTGTTTGCTTCAATTGCAGAAGAACTACAAACCAGAATGGAAGAACTGAGTAACGAGAGTTCGAAAATAGGCCTTAAAATGAACTTAAGTAAAACAAAAGTAATGTACAACCAACATACTGCAAAGAAGGAAGTGAAGATTAACGGAGAGAAAATAGGCATAGTTGATGAGTATGTTTATCTAGGTCAGCTTAAAACATCGAATGCAAAGTTGACTAATGAAATAAATAGAAGATGTAAAATGGCGTGGAGTTCTTTTGGGAGAATACACTTTAATTTCAAAAGCAAACTTCCAATGTGTCTGAAGCGTAAAGTTTATAATCAATGTGTCTTAATTGCAATGATGTACAGCAGCGAAACTTGGACATTGAATGCGCAAACGACTCAAAGATTGAGAGTCACACAAAGAGCAATAAAGAGGTGCATCCTAGGAATAACCAGGAGGGACAGGAAGAGAAATGAATAGATTCGCGCACAAACAAAGGTAGAGGATGTAATCAAGAGTGCGAAGAAGATGAAGTGGAGGTGGGCCGGTCACATAGCTAGACGAACAAATGGAAGGTGGACGACAAATGTACTACAGTGGATTCCTAGAGAAAAGAATCGACCGAGATTACGTCCAAATGTAAGATGGGTAGATGAAATCAAGCGTTTTTCAGGAGCTACATGGATGAAGATATCAGCAGACCGAGATATGTGGAAAGAAAAGGGGGAGGTCTACATCCAGCACTGGATAGAAAACGGCTTAATATGATATATATATATATATATATA
>JAGDQP010002171.1:20224-64225 GCA_022664845.1 Lepisma saccharinum
AGAGAGAGAGAGAGAGAGAGAGAGAGAGAGAAGCTATTTTTCTTCGAATATACAAAGAAATCCACATCAGGATTCGATTCCGGTTTCTCTTTTATGGCTTTCCGACATGCTACCAATACGCCAAATTGGGATTTGCAAAATTAGCCGCTTGTAGTCTTATTTATGGTTAAGGAGTAACATTAACTGCTTAAGGAGTAATGCGCCTGCGCTAGAATGGCCCCGTCTTAATAGGGCTTTCTGTATTGAGGCAGCACTGAAAATATTATATTATTTCTTATAGTGTGGCTCCAGTGAAAAGGGAGCGTCAAAATGTACAGTTACAAATGAAGCAAGGAATGTTTTCTTTCTTTATACAGAAATTGAAGAAGTCAAATCAGGCTAGAAATCTAATTGCAAAAGTAAGCCAAAAAATCGTAAATGCCACAAGCTTACCACATGGTTGAATTAATTGAATCCTCCAATGTTAAAAAGAATTAAGTCAAAATAAAATAAAATTTCCGCTTTTGTCCTTTAATCTATGCAAAAGAGTATGTTCCATCAAAATATATGTTAAAATGAACTACCAGAGACCTTTTGATCACAGTCAGATTTACAATGCGTGTAAAAACGCACGAAGTCTTTGATTTGATCTCTCCTAACAAAGTGCTTGGTTGTAATGTTTTGATTTAATTATGAACGCGATATCTGAATAAAGTCTAGATGTTCTCGGTAGGTAGGAGCTGTGCATGTGTCTAATTATTCTGTGAGTTGATTCTGAAGTTAACTTGACCCACATTGTACCAAAAAAAATGTGAGTTATATTTCTTTCCATTGGCGAATCATCCGGAAAATTAGGTGTATACATAAAATTTATAACTTTGTTAAACGTTATTTTGTGGGTTCAGGCCTTAAGTTCATATTCTCATATGTGGTAGTCCTTTTGTTATTGCAATACTTAAACTAACAGAACAAATAACACTAATTATATCCCCAACTTCTGAGCGAAATTAATTATTTTTCTACTTGAGAAAGGCCATTCTTGTAAAGTGCGTATCAGTGCTGACAAGATACGAGACTTGTCACATCGCTGATTCAAAATAATTGTATGATGAAATACTGATTTGACTGAAAGAGTAAAATAAGTTCGAGAATATAGTTTCAAGCAGAAACAGATATGTTGTTACAAAGCACAAATAATATTATTTGGAAATAATTATGAAACAATTTGCATATTTATTTGTAATTTGATTTGAAGTAAACTAAGCAATATTCTGAAATTTGGCCATAAATAAAAAAAACTGAGTTTCTGAATATTTAGGATTGTCAAAAAATAACATCATTGTACCCAGAACCACCAGAACATTGATACTTTATTTTAGAATAGAAATTAAGTAGAAACGTTTTTTGGCTCTACTGAAAAGTTGGCCTTTTTGACTTAGTTTTTTTTAAAACATTGGAGAATATAATTGTAAGATGTAATTCCTTCTTGTTAGGGTGTTACGTAAATCAAGATATTAAGAGTGACAACTTTGACAACTTCTTTGAATTTATTATTCATATATTTCGTTTGCCCCCTAATTTTATTAGCAATATTTCTGATCACTTTACAAACGAGTTAGTAATACGGGTTCTAAAATCATCATTCGCTAGTAAAGTGTCTTTATATTATTACCTTTTGGAAGGAATATTTAAACTTGTAAGTTATTTTACAGAAAATCAAATAGAACGTTCTTAGATAGGTCATATCGCTGCTCAGTGTAATATATCCATTTACAACACATTCGTACCGTTAAATTCTGTGTTCCAAGTAAAGAAAGTTATTTTTTAAGGATTCAGTGGCTTATTCATAAAGAAACAGCCAAGTTTCTGCCACTCCTAAACTCAATGAAATGTCGAGAGAGAGGCAATTGACATCAAAAATAACAGTTCATTTCAATTGCTTAAACATGAGCAACGTACGTAAACCAGTGCCGGACCTAGAGAGTGGCAAAAGGAGACAAGGGTCATGGGCGACACGTTTAGGGGGCGGCAAACAGCTAAAAATAAAAAAAGAAGGGCTTCTAAAAATAGGAAGTAAAATCACATATTAAATTGAAATTGACCGATAAATGTTCAAAATTTCAATACCGGCACCCTAAGACGTTATAGATGTTATTCCATACAACCTATTTTCATCTCCAAGATTCAAAATCGTGATTCAAGTCAGATAGGCAGGTCGAGTTAGTAATAGCGATGCCACGACAGGCTCCAGAGAAGATAGCAAAAATACACTTCGCGATGCGAGAAAATGTTGTGGTCATCTCGTCGGCCGGTCGTGCAGTTTGGCTAAAAGAAAGTTGGAAAGGGTTGCAAAAGGGCGATGGAAAGGGCGACAAAATTTAACTTTGCGCTCCATAGGAAAATATCTATATTCGACACTGATGTAGACAGGTATTTTTCTTTGGATAGCGGAATGAATTCGAGTACTCTGTTCACATTGTCGGTCCTCTAGAACGCATTCATGTTCGTATCATTTTAGACAGTTCCCACTGTTGAAGTTGGTTTCAGTCTAACAACGTACCTCTGCAATAGTGTGTCTTCACTGTGCGTTTCTTCTGAGGGTTTCGATCCTTTGCTGGGTACATCAATACTATATTGCATTTGCATCAACTTCATCCTCGCTCATTACTATTATTTAAGCCGAATTGCATGTTTATAGTTAATATTCAAGTACGAGATGGTAAACGGGATTGGATTCTAAAGCTGTGTTATGGGCACAAGCTTTACATAGTAACTAAAAGGCTCCGTCATATATTGTATTTGTTGTCACATTCTTGTCATTGTTGATTATTGAACAATATGTTATTGTTCATCTAATTTCAAATTTTCCATCCAATATATATTATTACGTGCATAGCTTTGAAGCGCTTGAACCAAAACTGACACTTTGTATAGAAGATTTTAGAACCACCGTACACAACAATAACTGTTTCCTACCAGAAATGAAAGTTCAACTGATAAAACTGTTTAATCATATTTCAGGTAGTCCTTGCTCTTTCCGCTCTTGTGGCAGTAACCGCCGCTGATCCCGTTGGTGGTTATGCTGCTGGTCCCATTGGTGGATATGCTGCTGGCCCCATTGGCGGATATGCAGGTGGTCTCGTTGGCGGATATGCTGCTGGTCCCATTGGCGGATATGCTGCTGGTTCCATTGGTGGTTATGCTGGGCTTCCTCTTGCTGGGGTTGCTCCTGTTGCAGCTGCTGTTGCTCCTCTTGCCGCAGCCATTCCTGCAGCTCCTATTGCTCCTGTTGCTGCTGTTGCTCCCGCAGTTGCTATTGACCGTTACGTAAGTAAACAAAATATACACATTTTGTTGTTGTTTTTGGTTGCTATTAACTTTACAAAGGAATTTCGAGTTACTTTTCCTAATTGTTTCTTCAAAATATCGTCATCTTAGTAAGTCATATACTACATACATATTTGAAACCCATCAACTTTAACTGCAAAAGAAAAAAATATATTTATCATGTTTTATTCTGCTTACTTTTCAGGCCTATCCACGATATGCTTTTGGATATGGTGTGAGTGATGCACTGACCGGAGACAATAAGAACCATGTTGAAGTCCGAGATGGTCCTGTAACTAAAGGTCAATACAGTTTGGCTGAACCTGATGGCACTATCAGAGTTGTAAACTACGTAGCTGATAGCATCAATGGATTTAATGCTGTTGTGAGCAGAATTGGAGCTAGTGCTCATCCAGCTCCAGCATATGCAGGATTAGCTCTTGGTCCAGTAGCTGGAAAAGTCATTGGTTGATTTCTAAAGAAATGTAATTTGTTGATGCCAAATGAAGTGATTTTCTTAAAAGAAAAATAATAAAAATAATATAACATGAAATCTTCTTTTATTAAAACGTAACGTATTTTATATCCCATAGATAATTTATAAATTAATATTATGGTTGGATTCTCATGTTTCATATATATTTAAGATACGAATGTATACACTTTTATATGTAGTTAAAGGCTGACCGAGATTTGACTAATTATGGATGAACCAAAGAACAAAGTCTTTTACGGTGCGTTGAACGGAATGCTTTTTGAATCAAATTTACATAAATAAGTGTAGATTCCGCCCTTAGATGGTCACTAACTCAGTTACAAGTTAATAAAAATTCAAACAATGTAAACCAACGTTTCTCAACCTTTTCATCCTGGGATCCCCTTTTACTATTTGTTGATGCCGGCGACCCATCAAAGTAATATTCTTGCTTATAACAAGCGGTTTTGTTTCACCTTGTATTAAATATCCTCCTAAATGCTACAACACACACACATTCACACACATTCACACACATACACATATGCTCAACAAATTACATTATCTTTAGTGTTTATAAAAACAGCAGGCAAAATAAAAAGAAAACATTCTTTGAAATTTATTAGTTTTATTTTACAAACCTTACTTAAATTTATTTTTCACCTCTCTTCGCGACCCCTTGCACACAAGTCGCGACCTCCCCTGGGGGTGGCCAACCCCATGTGAGAAACCCTGATCTAAACTATTATATTTACAGTGGTTTCAAGAGGAGATGATATTATGGGATAGGCCAACACTAATGAATATGTTCTATTGTCTTATCAGTCTTCATCCATTCTATGACACACACATACAAAATGGTTTCAGTGACGTAACAAGATGGAGGATACAGTGGCTTGAATGTAGGATTACCACCTTTTCATGACCGGATTAACGGACAGATTTTAAATTCTACTCATGGAGCGATTGGTATAGACTCTTTGGATAAGAGACTTACAGGGAACTATCTTTCAGTAATGTATTTCGACTTGTAAAGCCCAGCAAGTTTTAGTGAGGAAGTGCTACCAATTTTAGAATAAAATTCAAAACCGAATAATTTACAAAGGTAATTGTGTACTTAACCTGTCTTCAAAGAAAACAATAAAACGTAGCTCAAGTATAACGTCATGAAAACTCTCATGTTGCAACTCCCAAAATTGCGACATCATAAACAGTATATTAGAGTTATATTATAGAATACGGTGGTTCGAGGAAAATATCTGTCTTTTACGGGGCATAATAGTGCGGAAAAGCGGCCCATGGTGCTAAGAAAAAAATTGTTAAAATCCTACAGTCACCTATCGTCTTTGAAAATTAGGAAAATTCAGCTTCTTTCGTCTTTTTTTTTTTTTAAATATTAAACATAGTTTGAAACAAGCGCTAACTATAGATTTGGAAGCAATATACATTAATGGCATCAACAAACATAAGTATCAATGCAATTTTTATATCATTGTTCAATGTTCGTGGTTTTCAACCAAAAAACTCACTTTTTACCAAAAATGTGAAATTTCATATCAACCGAATCAATTGTCATACAATTGCTTCTTTACAAATTATATTCTTTTCCTCATGTTTAAATTACAAGCTAAAATTCGACTAATTATGTACTCTGATGTTCTCATTCTTCGAGTTCCACCCACACCCTTCCAAATCAATAAGCTCATAAGGTGGTTTGAAGAACTTAGCAGCATAAATTCACAGTTATTTACGAGTTAAGTCATGTTGTTCTCACTCTTTCTATATAGTACTTGTAACTTTAAATTTATGAAAGAACATATTTATTGCTGATCTTGACAGTAAAGAGGTTCTGATGTGTCCAACGCTAAAGTGAGCTCCGAAGACTTTGCGCGAATCTTCTGACACTAATTTAACACATTGCTCAACTGCCTTAGCATGGCAAAGGAAACCTTTTATGTCCCAATTTGGCACTATTTCGGATTGGATTTGTGATTTAATGTCAGCATCACTGATTTTCTGTAATATATGTGTAGAATTAATCAAACAAGTATACCAGTGAATCATCTTCAGCAGAAAATTTAAGTTTAGGAGTTAAGAATGTTCTAATTGATTTCCGTTTAGAAAGTTACTGTCTGTCTTTTAAATTTGCCTATGAACAAACTCTCTAATGCGTTTTCCTTCATCTAATATCATAGCCGTAAAGCCGGAAGAAAAAATTAGGATAAGGGGGAAATGCATTGGGTTGAATGTCAGGTTCGTTCACTTGGAATTTTAATTTTATTGATGGCCTTTATGTTTCTCAGGCTCAGACTGAGATAGGAGAGGGAAAAGAATTGGCCAGGGCCTAATGTAAAAGGTACTATCCCAGCCTATGTGTGGTGTGACTAAGGAAAGTCCGGAAAAACCTCAGTCAGGAAGGTAGGTCGCTGGGACTAAGTCCACATTCTACCATTGAGCTGCGGCTGCTTAGCTCTATTAGTTGAATCAAGTTTTCAGGCAAGTACCGTTGACTGTCAATTGTTTCAAACACATGTTTAAGACAACCTGTAAAATACTTCCTTGTTTTATAGCAAACCCCTTAGCCGTATAGTTACTTTTATCTTAGGGTTTTTAGATGCCTACGTGGTTCAAAATAAAACAAAGCAAGTATTTTATGGACGGCCATAAACATGTCTTTGAAGAAACTGGACGTTCACGGTACTTGCCTGAAGGCTTACTTCAAGTAATAGACCCATGCAATTAAACAAAATTATGTGTTTCCTCATCCTAAAATTTGCTTGTGGCTATTATATTAGATGAAGGGAAGCAAATTAGAGAGTTTGTGCATAGGCAAATTTAAAAGACAGATAGTCACTTTCTAAACGGAAATCAATTAGAACATTCTTAACTGCTAAATTTAAATTTTCTGCTGAAAATAATTTACTGGGATATTTGTGAGATTAATACTCCACACATATTACAGAAAATTGATGATGTTGACATCAAATCACAAATCCATTCCGATATAGTGCCAAATTGGGATATAAAAGGTTTCACTTGCCACGCTAAGGCAGTTGAGCAATGTGTTAAATTAGTGTCAGAAGATTCGCGGAAAGTCTTCGGAGCTCACTTCAGAGTTAGACATATCAAAACCTCTTTACTATCAAGATCAGCAATAAATATGTTCTCTCATAAATCGGAATTTAAAGTTACAAGTACTATACTGAAAGAATGAAAACAATATATCTTAACTCGTAAATAACTGTGAATATCTGCTGCTAAGTTCTTCAAACCACCTTATGAGCTTATTGATTTGGAAGGGTGTGGGTGGAACTGAAAGAATGAGAACATCAGAGTACATTATTAGTCAAATTTCAGTTTGTAATTTATATATGAGAAAAAATATATAATTTGTAAAGAAGCAATTGTATGACAATTGATACGCTTGATATGAGAATTCACATTTTATTGGTATAGAGTGAGTTTTCTGGGCACGACCAGTAAACAATGATATAAAAATACGTTGATACTATTTTTAGTTCATGCCATTCATGTATATTACTCCCAAATCTATAGCACTTCGTTCAAAGTATGTTTGATATTTTTTAGAAAAGACGAAAGAAGCTCAGTTTTCAAAATTTTCCTAATTTTCAAAGATGATGCACAACCGGAAGATTTTAACTGATTTTAATTTTTTATTTCTTTTATTTTCTTCTTAGCACCGTCGGCAACTTTTCTGCACTATTGAGTTCCGAAAAAGAAATATTAGTTTTTTTCGAACCATCCTAGTATTATGAGGCAATCGAATTTAGCTAAATAGATCAAAATACATTCTATATTGCCTGCTTTTATTGACTAACGATATAGTCTACAGATCCAAGCATATTATACACAAAAGCCACTATAAGATTTACCGATACCAATTGACCTATAAGGTAACGTACAGATTTTTTCATGAAAATCGTAGTGCAACTCTTGATAAATGCGCAACCTCACCAATGTAAATCATTTTTTCTAAATTATTCCAAATCGGCTCAATTCACAATCAACCGTGAACGATGCCTCTTATACTGCGTGTGTAGTGGTAGGTTAAAGAAACTAAATTAGGAAATATGATAAAAATATCACGTGTCAGTGACTTCTCAAAGAATAAAAAAATGAGGTTTGTACAATAAAGCTAATTCCCGGACATTTAACTTTCCAACCCGGACTCCGGACAAATTTCTTAATTCCCGGACTGTCCGGGCGAATCCCGGACGGGTGGTAACCCTAGTTGAATGTAACTTCTTCATGAAGTTTTGAACCCTTTTTAACACTAATTTTGTAATATTTTGTTTCTAAAATAGTCATTTTTTTTGTAATTATAGAGTTATTTATTTTCAAGCGATCAAGATAAGGTTTAAGAATAATTCCCTTAAGCGAAAATAATATGTTAATATTCGCATGCCAAGGAAATATTAATATTCCCATTCATTTCCTAGATACTCTTAAGTGTCACCTAGCCTACTTTCTGAAATACCATTTTGATTGTTATTTGTCCATTAGTTTTAAATATATTAAAAATGGAGCCTGATTACTAAAGGCTCTTAAAATAAAACTGAATTTGATATTTAGCAGTCCTTTAGGCTATAAATCGAGTGGGTGATGGCGGGAGACTTGGTGCAATAAGGAAAGTGGGAAAAAACGAGAGAACCCCAAGAATACCCACGAACGCCGTATTTATCCACCACAAAACTACATGGCACAAGCCGGGATCGAACCGAAGATCTCATGCACCAGAGGTAAGCGCTCTACCACTGAGCTACTGAGACTCAAAACGAATCTCAAGATGGTTTCTTTCTTCTTGGTTCGTTCAGTTTTTAGTGTTACTTCATCTGTAGCTAAACGATGGCCAGGAAATAGCGAGTTTTTCTAGTTCAAAGTGATGTAACGGTAGACCAATGTCATTAATAAAAATTACATTAAACAATGTTTGATATTTCTAGCACTAGTCATCCTTAAAATCATAGGAAATAATCCCAATTCGTTTTGTGAGGTGAAAATTAACAATACTTCTAACCGATGAAATTTCTGCAGCTCGTCAGAAACAATTTGATTCTTGCTCTTCAGTAAGTCTGATAATGACTTCTGTGGATCACATTTCAAATAAGAAACGAATACAACACACACACACATTGGTAACCCTACATTTTTCCATATCATCATTTGGCCTTGATTGATAACTCCTTCAAAACAAAGTTTACATAATAATAATGTTCTTCGCTAGGAAAAGTTGTACGTAAATTATCCAATAATGCGTGTTAATATTTGTTCTCTCATATCTCTATTATATTCGCCATGTAACACATTTGATGTAATGACTATTAGTCACTGTTTTAACTTCATCTGAATTATTGAAACTACTATCTAACAATGTTATACCATCTCTGTCTTGTGGCTTCAAATTATCTAATAGCTATTAACCACACTGCATTAATTCACATTGTAATGAACAAGGAGTTCTAAAAAGACAGGTAGTAAGACATTTATTATGACCATTTCAATTTTCTTTCACATTTTAAAAAATATTTTAAATAATTCAGCACTATTCGAGTATGTTCTCCGCTAGAAAGTACGAAAGGAATAAGGTTCCGGCGAAGTATTTATTATATGTATCTGGAAATTTCACACTTCAATTTCTACTCTGCCTTAAATTTCGAAATTAGTACTCTCTTGCTTTGTGAATACAAACGAAAGTCAGGTATATAATAATTATTATTATTATTATTGTATCCAGATGAATAGAAGTGTACGCATATTGTACCTATATACAAAGGTGTAGAGAAAGCATTAGCAACGAACTACATATCATTCACTGTACTAAATTTGTTGACCCGAATATTTGAAATGATAATAGCTGAACACCGACGATTCAACCTAAAACAAATGTTACACCCAGGCCAATATGGTTTCATTCCAGGAAAATTGATGTTAACGAATCTGACACAGTTATTTAATAACATTTTACAAGGTTATACAAAATACAGAACACAGTGTGATGTATGTATGTAGACCTTGCCAAGGCAATTGTCTGTGTTATTCATAATTAATACTTATGAACATTAAACATTATATATATTAAACATTAATACTTAAGTAAGATGGAATATGTCTATCTATAAAATATTTAAATTTGTTCAAACATTACCTTAAACACAGAACGTTCAAAGTTAAAAATTAGAAAACCTGTATCAGATCAAGTTGTAATAACTAATGGAGTTCCTCAGTGACCAACTTTAGCCTCACTGTTATTAAATATATTTATCAATGACCTTTGATAAAGAATTCGATGTTATTGTTGTACGCGGATGACTTAAACATAATAAGAGAAGTTAGTAACTCAGCGGATGACTTAAACATAAAAAGAGAAGTTAGTAATTCAGCGGATGACTTAAACATAATAAGAGAAGTTAGTAACTCAGCTTCATCATTACAAGAAAGCATTGACAGTATTGTACTATTGGGTCAACATAATGATATTAAAATTAATATTGTGACAACAAATTATATTAGATAAGGTAACCCGGGAGAGATTATGCAGAACTTGAAAACTTGCGAAGGAATAAGACACACGTGTTGCGAGTGAAGGATAAGTGAATACGTTACTAGCAGACTTGGCAGTTGAATTCCTCTGTTGGTAGAAGGTGCTGAAACATAATATTTTTGAGTGGACGACAGATGGTAACTGCTTGAAGTTTCATAAACTTTTAGTGTATTTTAAAAGGAAATGTTTTACTGTTGAATGATAATAAATCAAGGAATATCTGATGTAGTTCTTTGTCATAAATAGTGTTGTACCCAGTTTCCGGTCATTCTAGAATTTTCAACTCAAGTTATGTGGTGCACAATCTCTTCTCACCAACGAAATTACTTAGCGCAAGCGTCAAGTAGAAGGGATTGCGCAGTATCTTCATTTAATACAATGAGAGGAGAGATTGGGCTTTCATGCAAGGTAAGTTAATGACACATCAGGACCAGTTTCCATTTTCATTTTTGGTCCTGGCCTATTACTTCACACATGTTTATTGATCACCACAAAGATTCAATCATTTCCTCTGTCCAGGTACGATTGTATTAGAATAGTTTTATAAACACTACCAAGACTGCAAAATGAAACATTTAAAAGGAATATTCAGGCAGTTCGAGCTAATTACTTTTTATACGAGCATGAAAATTAGAATTTTAGTGAATTTTGCCTGAATTATGTGCGATCTCACTTGACTTTATACTAAGAAAACACAATGTTATGTTGTAATGTTTTTCTTTCCACTTAGAACGTAAAGCCAAGGAGTAAAGTCGTTATATGTCAGAATGAAAGAACAAAGCAAATATTGAACTTAGCGAGTTGCTAATATCGAGCTTAACGGAATTACTTTGCTTCGGTACCAGAAGATACTTACTACGACCAAAAATAAGATTTTCTTAACAGGTGAGTTAATTCAAACACATGTGTTACGTTGAACCTTTATAAGCAATATTGTATAAGCTTCTTTATTGGCAAACAGATGTACTTACAAATACCATTAGTATGCGAAAGCCAACGTATTATTATTTCAATGTTAAAGATTTAAGAGAGAGATTATTAAGTAATAGAATTAAATCATAATTATGTAATCAATTGAATTCAACTTTATTCGCTGCTTTAGGTAACATTGGCTCAGGCTAAGTGGATGATGATGAAAAAATGTGTGGAATGAAGAAAGTGGGTGGAAACAGGATAGCCTTGGGAAAACCGATACACACTGTGTTTGTCCACCACGAAATTTATATGGTACGAGGCGTGATCGAACCAGGTACTCCTCGTTCTTCTGTCAGGTTGAATAACAAGGAAATAGATACATGTCAATGTGTCAGCGTTTCAAATTCCATTTCATTGTGATTGCTCGAATTGTAGTGTTCAGTTGCTCGTGTATCTCATAATCCGATATTAACCGTATGAGAAATGTGTCTTTTTTAACGACCTCTTTAATGAGAATTAAAATTGATCCAACAAGTCACGTAAAAAAACTACATGCATTCCACTGTATCTTTCAACTGCTGTGTCACAGAAATCATTATGTCTTTGTGTCATAGAATGTCTCAAGACTTATGAGACAATGGAGCGTGATCATAAATGGAATTGGCCTATCAAGTGCCACCATCTCTGAGAATATAAATGTAGACTGACTGGATTGTTATTAAGCTGCTAACTGAGTTAGTAAACATCCAAGGGCGGGATCTACACTTATTTTGGTAAACTGTATTCAAAAACCATTCTGCTCAATACACCGTAAAAGACTTTATCCTTTGGTTCACCCATGCATAATTAGTAAAATCTCGGTCAACCGGTAACTACATATAAAAGTGTATAAATTCCTATATTAAATATATATGAAACATTAGAATCCAACCATAATATTAATTTATAAATTATTTATGGGATATAAAATACGTTACGTTTTAATAAAAGAAGATTTCATGTTATATTATTTTTATTATTTTCTTAAGAAAGTCACTTCATTTGGGATCAATAAATTACATTTCTTTAGAAATCAACCAATGAGTTTTCCAGCTACTGGACCAACAGCTAATCCTGCATATGCTGGAGCTGGATGAGCGCTAGCTCCAATTCTGCTCACAACAGCATTAAATCCATTGATGCTATCAGCTACGTAGTTAACAACTCTGATAGTACCATCAGGTTCAGCCAAACTGTATTGTCCTTTGGTTACAGGACCATCACGAGTTTCAACATGGTTCTTGTTGTCTCCAGTCAAGGCATCACTCACTCCATAACCAAAAGAATATCGCGGATAGGCCTGAAAAGTAAACAGAATAAAACAATGTAAATATCTTTTCCCTTTTACGGTAGTATATGACTTACTAAGATAAAGATACTTCCAAGAAACAATTAGAAAAAGTAACTCGAATTTCCTTTATAAGTTACTAGCAACCAAATTTGTATGTTTTCCTTACTTACGTAATAGTCAACAGCAACTGCGGGAGCAACAGCAGCAACAGGAGCAATAGGAGCTGCAGGAATGGCTGCGGCAAGAGGAGCAACAGCGGCTGCAGCAGGAGCAATCCCAGCAAGAGGAAGCCCAGCATATCCACCAATGGGGCCAGCAGCATATCCACCAATGGGACCAGCAGCATAACCACCAACGGGATCAGCGACGGTTACTGCCACAAGAGCAGAAAGAGCAAGAACTACCTGAAACATGATTAGAAATATTAACTGATTAAAAATATATTAAAATATTATATATATATTTTTAATATTTCTTTTTACAAAATATTAAATATATCTAAAAAAACTCATTTGTCCACGGAAACGGTCATTTCCGCATATGGTGAAAATATTTCGTAAATCTATAGAATAATATCAGTTTTGATTAAAATATTTCACAGCTAAGAACGAAATAGCAATGGAAGGTAAGAATGAAATATCATCGTATATATCCGAACATTGTTCAAGAGACCTACAAATAGAAAAGCTCAAGCAATGCAACGCATGATGGAGTGCTTTAATTATAATCTAAATCTCTCGTCCAAGTATCATAGCTTTACGCATTCTAAACCAATCTCGCCTAGAATATTGACTAAGGGTTTAGTTATAAGTGTTTAATTCGGTACCTGGCTGATCTTATGAGAAAGCCTTTGAATTCTCTCCTAAAAGACTTTCCTTTACGTCAGGCACGTATTTTAACTGGTCAGTGGTGCTAATGCGTTGCAAAGTGATTACACCGAGCAGTGATGTGTCCTCTCTTAGATGTAACTTGTTGTAACTTATAACTTCAAACATGCTTTCAAAATAGTTGATTGTTTGAGAACTATTATAACTAACTAGTTTGTAAGTGGTCGGAAATATTTGAACTAACAATAGAAAGAAACGACATTTTGTTGATATTCAATTCGTTGTGTTATTCAACATTCACACTGCCAATACCATGATGTACGAGAAAGCCCCACAAGGAGAAAGTCCATCTTACCATACATGCTATTTAGGTATCTCTGGTACATTAGGTGTTTTGGCTCAGACATTTGCAATTGCATTCGTATTTCTGATTAAAGTTCTTGTATTTCTGTATAAGCAAGAAACCAGTCATATCTTTATTTCTGAGTGTGTATCGTCACACTGCCTTTCTTCTGAATGTTGCACTATACAAACGAATATACTATTTCCTATTTAATAGTAATATTTGCAGTCATTTGTAAACTCTGTACATTTTATAATCGTTGTGTTTGGTTTTACCACTATATGGACCTTCTAAAATTGTATTTATCCTGTGAGGAAAATGAATAGACTTCCCTTATAAGCGATCTCTGTTTTGCTCTCCGATTTAGAAATATTTCCGCAAATTAGTAACTCTACATTTAATGCAACTCGAACTAAATCATATCTGCATATATATGTTTAGAATCAAGTTACATTTACCTACTTAGTTAGTTTGCAGTAAGCAAGTATATCGGTTCTGCAGCATCAATGACTTTAAATTATATCAGACATAAGGTCCTATAGACTGGAAATCTTCAGGACATCTTTAATAAAATGCAACAATGTGAGTAGAGTATAGAATATAAATGCAACTATTTTTATTTCAATTATTATTTCCACTTTTAAATTTCTTCTTAGTAACGAAAAACACAACTTTCCCCATGAGGAAATTTCGGCAGGCCGCCGGTGGCCCATCAAACATGAAGGCGGGCCACCGGAGGCCCACCGAGGTTTCCTCATGGGGTTCTGACAATGCTGATTACACTTTAATAACTACAACAAGAAACGAAAGAATAATAGTTTCGGAAGTATACCATCTTCTTTTTCAGGCGGTTTGTTTTGTTAGTGCAGTATGATGAACGAGGTGGTATACTTCTGAAATATTACGCTTTAGTTTCTTTAATAAATAAATAAATCACAGCCATATTCAATCCACTACTGGATGAGTTCTCTCCCCGGAGGAAATATATTGGTCTACTGCTCCCACGCTGACCAGACGGGTTGGGAGAGGAGAGTCTAAGCTCTCCCTGTTAGCAAAACTATTTTTTATTCATAGCAGCTCCCCAATTGTATCACAACGCTGGGTGGGCACCGTTCCAGATCAACACGCCTTAGAGAAAGTCCGTGGCAGCGCCGGGAATCGAATCCGGGACCACTCAATCCGTAGTCAGACAAGCTAACGACTAGGGCAACAGGGGTGATCTTTAGTTGCTTTATGTGTTATTAAAGTATAATCAGCATTGTCATAGAGCTATGATTTTCTTTATTCGAGATGAATACAAGGCCATGTTGTTACAGCTTAATAGTACTTTTAAAATAACACATTTTAACGACGTTCAAAACTATCATTAACGACAAAATGTAATGCAGCTCTTCTTTCATATATTTCAATATAAATATATATAAAACATCTTGATAACTAACGACAGATTTACAGCAATTTGAATAATCATTATAATTTGTGTCAGAATGAATATTCCTTGTTTGCTATGATATGACGTCTTAATTGTGTTATCTTTTTTCTCATACACCTTTCTAGTGATATATTTAATGGAATTTCGTGCACCTTTGCAGTTTCTGTATTAGAGGTTAAAAGGAACACTTAATATGTACATTTGGATAGAGAAGTTAATTGACTTTGATAACATTTCTTTCGCAAATAATTTCACAATTGACGTACATAAGAGTTACAGAAAACTGTACTCAAATAACTGCGTCGGTTACGAAATTGTCCTCTCAAATAGTTTTCAAAATCAGTCGAGGAAATTCTGACATTAATTGTATAATAGAACCCGATGGATGGAGCTCTCTCGTAATCAGGAGGTCTTAGCATCTAATTTCGATGGCAGTCAACAAATCTAGGATTATCCTGTATGTTCTTCAGTCAAACAATGTTTACATTGGACCACTATTTCTCTATCACTATAGTAAATTACATTAGGACTTGACATGCTACAACACAGTGAATGGACAGAGTTCATATATGATGTACAGAGTGAAGGAATTAAATTCCTTATAGCAGTTTTCATTGGAGATTGGTCTACTGCTCCCACTCTGACCAGACGGGTTGGGAGAGGAGAGCCTAAGCTCTTTCAGTGATCACCACTATATTTTATTCATAGCAGCTCCCCATTGTGTAAAATCTATTTTTTTGTTTGTTTACTGACTACAAAATAATCTTACTTTTTCCTGCTCCTGTTGGTCTAATAACAAATTCATTTAATCACCACTTTCTTTCCCTACTGGTAAAGAACATTTGTTGAATCAGTTCAAGGCCTAATAATTTCTTTGTACGACAATACTGGAGGCAGACCAATTCTGAAACCTGAAGTACATGATTAACTTCTTAGTGAATACATGTCACACGGAAACCTCACCAATTAACAAACTGAAATCTGTATTACTTACTGCAGCTGCGTTCATGATGGAATATCTCCTGTTGCTAACTGATGACTCAAATCTAGTATCAGTCCTTTTTATATACAGCTATATGTGCTCATTAATAATGTGAAAGTAGAGGAATTTTTGGATAAGGAGAAAAAAAGACATTTATATTCATTTTGTTTACATAACAATGCGGAATACATATGCTATTACATAAACACTTAATTACTTCCATCTTTACAGAATAAGTTAAAAACATTATCACTATAACACAATTGTTGTATTAAATGTGACAGGAGATTCTAGACAGGTGAAGTCCCCGATTTGGTTCTGATTTTGCTGTTCTCTTTCACCCTTTGTTAATGATTTATCTTAGTTAATAATGTCAAGAAATTGCATTCATTTTACTCCTTTTCCCATTCTTCATCTTCAAATTCATCTCATCTTTAACTTCAGGCTTTATCAAGCAATGTCCTAAATTGTTTCTTTTTCACTACTTGGTCGTCTCAGCCATTCTTCTAACCTTCACTTATTATATCAAATATTTCCTAACTACTTATCTTTCGTCTCCAGCCTTCTCTATATTGCAATTTCAAACGTTTTCAATTCTCATTTCTCTTCTCTTTAGCATAGTCCACGTTTCCAATCTGTACAAAATATTTAATCAATGGTTTTGTAAGCATTTGTTCCTAAACGAAGTGGGGAAGAAGACTTTTCCTAATGAAAGCATCGGACGACAGAGGTTCTGATTCTCACCCTTATTTCTCTACACTTCATACCTCTCAGCTGTAACATTTTCATGGGGATGGTTGATTGAGTTAAGATGGGACTACTAGTTCTTGCTCCTATTCCGCCCCAGTTTGCAGGCATGATGAGGCAGTAGCATTGTGCAGTTGCTTTTCGAATAGTGTGATGCTCCTATCCTCCCGATATGGCATCGGACGTTCGTGATATGTGGGGGGGACACATTGTTACACTTTCCGAAGCACGTTAGTCTCAAAAATAGCGCAGCGGTGTAACAGCCAAGGACTAAAAATCAGCAAGTTATGCATATGGCGTATTATTCAACAATACAAGAAAGGGTTCCCTCTGAAAACAGTTTGTCAGAAAAAGAAAGACGGCGACAGCGGGTACAGTCAGCTCTGGATCACCGAGGTAGTGCAACGTGTAAGTGTGGAGTGTGAATGAAAGAAAATCCACAAACGCAACAGACTCACAAGCCACGAGGATTCTTTCCAATTCACAATATATTGCATATTTAACGACTATTTGTCGTTCGAACTTCGACATAAAGAACTTGGACGTGCCTTAAACAAATATCATATTAAGAAACGGGTCATCGACGTCAGAAAATTGTTCAAGCACTATGTTGCGGAGAATAAGTAGAAGCTGGTGATTGCTCTAGATTAAACACTCTTATCTATCTGGTTTACACAAACAAACCTCACACAACTTTCTACCGACGAGGACAAAAGTCGTTTTGGAATTCCATCCGAGAAAACCGTAAAAGGGTTTGCAGATCATTCGTAATAGTGTCCGGTTTCTGTCCGCATGGCTAGCGGTTTTCCGAGTGAAAAACAAATGTGACGATAAATGCTAGGTATTTCCAGGAGACCATATCTACCAGTGTGGGGCAATCTCACATCTGGTTCCACATTGATGAAGCCTCCGGCCATACTGTTCGATCTTGTATCTTCTACTCCAGCAGAAAGGAGGCTGCCACCGTGATCTGTGTCATCTCCTTTTCGTCAGTCTGTGTCAAGTCCGCTGATGCATTATGACCTGTGGGGTCTTGCAAATAATAATTTAGCTGCAAGTCAAGTCAAACCGAGTTTTTATTCAGAATCCAGTTCTGTCAATACAAGGAAAGTAAAGATGGCTTTTAATGAAAACAACATTGATTGCAAACTTTTGTTACAGCACTAAATAACTTGTTAATGTTCAGTTGCTACACTTTTCTTATCATATACCGTAACGCAATATTGCAATGAAATTCCTGGTAAAATGATGTTGCAGTACAACTATATACACATTGGGATGGAAAACTTGAGTTAATACTTCCGTGTTTGTCCGTGAATTTAAGAAACGCAAACAGAGTCTGTAAATACTAAAATATTGTGAACACAGTAGAAACGCTGGTAAGCCTTAGTTCAGTCCTGATCATTCCTCAAACACTCTTGCTCCGTGAAGTATGCCCCATCCAATTCCATTGCTTCTCCAAGAAAGTCTATCCATCAAGTTACGCAGGATACTACGAGTGATTGTTGTAGTAACGATGGTGACATCTGCTATTAAATATCGAATAGCTGACGAGTTCTCGTCCGTCCGTTCTCGGAACGTTTTAGACTTTAAATGTAAGTTGCTTAGTATCTAATTTTAGACCCGTTAATATTCGCATGAAACTTTTATAACAAAATCTATTAGGAGGACTTCAACTCTTTATTTCTCCTGCAACCATACATAACCCACGATACCACTTTAATTATGGATTTCTACTATGTGACGATGATTCATTCAACGAGAAAATCAAGTATAAACGTGCAGAAGTCTTGGCGGGGGAAAGGCGAGGCAGTCTTCTCTATAGACATTTACATTAACATCCGCAGTCCAAGAAACAACACTATTCAAATCCCGGTGAATAGTTAGGATGACCCTCTCCAGTTTTTTGTCCTCCCACTGTCGAGGATACGCCTAACTATGCGCAGATCTCACTCAGGGTTTGAGTGGGTGCCGAAAGCGCTTTGCAGCGACATACGGACACACTAAAGTGGAATTCTAGATTTCCATAATTACTGTTCGCCACAAGAGGGTTAAACAAAACTAAAATATACCATAAGCTTCCTCTGCCGGTTTGTGTCCAGCACCTACATTATTATACAACCTGTCCATTAAACATCTGCATTAGGCTGAGATTATTAGACAATATTATCGCAATTTCGATGATTATAATGCAACCAAGGTTACCAAAATGATATCACATTATTGCGTCAGCTTTGTAACTATCATATTTTACAAGAGACTTCGTTTATATACTGCAACGATCCACCTTCCGGTGTATGTATGTATTCGACATCTGTTGTACTACTGGAGACATAAACTTCACGACTACGTTCTTATATTGCGGCTGAAAAATAATACTTTTCAATATTTAATTATACTATTGAACACTGCACACATTCAAGCATGACTTTTAATTGTCAGCTGCGATTGCCTGCTATATTTCAATTCTGAACAACAATAATAATGTGTAACAATCGCAAGAGCAATATATTGACTTAATATTTTTTTAAAGACGTCTAAAGCTACATGCCACAGCATTCCCTTTGTCCTTTTCTGCAATTAATCTCTTGAAGAGATGCATTGCTTCACAAGGTCTCAAGTGTTAAGGGTATTTGGAAAATATGTAAACAGGTACCTACAATATTCCGCTTGCGTACCTGCGGCGAAGCTTCATACAGTGTAAATTGTGATCGCAAGCAACAGTGAAGGCCCACGGATGTGACAATGAACACCATCGCACGTGGTGGAAGGGGATTTCATTGTAAACAATCTATGTAAAGTAGTTTCATCTTGACTGAGTGAACCTTCTATGCACTTGCAGCTCGCCATATACTTCCTCCTATTACTGACTTATTTGGTGTGATTTCTTTTCTTTTGATTTCCAGTTATTTGCTTTCCTTACTTTATTTTCATTTCATTATCCTCCAAAACTCTCATCATTTTTCTAACATCTATTAGTTGATGTTTTACTCCATCAGTCAGTGCACTTTTTTAGCAGACACAAAAATGTCTTGGTACTCCGTACTTCTCACTTTGTCCATCTTCCATGTCTATTGCAGACTACCTTCTTAATCAAAGAAAGCTGTGAGAGCATGATTTCAGATTTAGATTCAGTATATTCCATATATTCGGTTGTTTTCTAACCTCGTACCTTTAAACCGGGTAGGTCATTTTTATGTAATTAGGTATCTTCATTTACAGAATTTGTGCTAGTTTTACTGTATGTAACTTCTCACTGGATCAGTTCTCTCTTATAAACTCATTTGTGTTTATTCTGGATTTTGGATATGGAATATTTGAAACACAAATTGATTTTGAAACGGGTCTAGGTCAGAACCCCCACACAAACGGTCAGAATCCCCAAAAAACAGTCATAACCCCCAAACACCCAAATGGTCAGAACCCCCAACGGCCAGAAACCCAAAAACTAAAAACGGTCAGAACCCTCACACAAACGGTAAGAACCCCCACACAATTGTCACAACCCCACACACATGGTCAGAACCCCCACACACATGGTCAGAACCCCCAAACACATGGTCAGAAACCCCACACAATGATCAGAAATTCCACACTAACGGTCAGAACCCCCAAAAGTGAAAGCGGTTAGAACGCCCACACAAATGATCTGAATCCCCACGCGCATAAAAGGACAAAACTTCCACACAAACGGTCAGAAAAACCAAACTTGAAGACGATCAGAAACCCCACACGAGCAGTCAGATCCCCCAAGCAAGCGGCCAGAATCTCCAAATGCGAAAACTGTTAGAAACCTCACACAAATAATCAGAAACCCCACCCAAACGGCCAGAATCCCCAAATGCGAAAGCGGTCAGAACCTTATGACCAGAATGCCACAGGAAACACCAATGATAACTTACAGGAGACCCCTCAATCTGAGACGAATGCTGACTAAGGCAACCTTCTCACAGGTGAAAACCCAAAATATTAGAACTAACCCCCCTCCACCCGAAAAAACAAAATGAACCACACACATAATTTTGAAGCATTGAATGGAATTATTCCAATATATAACAGAGTCTACTCAGAACTGAACCTACAAACAAAACAAAGAAACAAGAATCTAAGACCGACCGAAAAAACGCTGGGCAGGTACTGAAAAAAACTGTCAGTACTACATGGCAGCACACCTCCATACTAATCACAGGACCTGCAGGATTAATCACAGGATTAAAATTACAGGACCCTCCTAAAAGGAAAAATACCAACACTGTCACCACCAGTTATATTACAGAATAATAATAATAATAATAATAATAATAATAATAATAATAATAATAATAATAATAATAATAAGAAGAATAATAATAATAATAATAATAATAATAATAATAATAATAATAATAATAAAACCAACGACATGATCACCAAGACTGCCTTACACAAACTAACGGCAATCACAGCAATATGGAACGACTGACCGAAATCAAATTACCAAAACAGAAAGAACAAAACGCTTTTACGAACATTACAAAAATAATTATTATGAATAAGTCATTATAAAAATAAAAATAATGACAACACAACCTCTGCCTGAACGATATACAGGTCTACATGACCAGAGGCCAAAATAACAATGCAAAAGCAACGATACGGGAATAGGAACCTAATAATATTGTTATTAATAATAATAATAACCAAAGAAACAGAATGAACCCAGAACCTTCCAAATACTACCCAGTTTTAGGGCCTCTCTGAAAGGAAAAATTATATTGGGAAACAATAGAACCGAAGACAGGGAACGGAATGAGCCCTATTAATGACAAATTAACCGATAATACTATTAACAATAATAGATAGAAACATTTTCAAACAATATGGAGAAAAGAACCCAATCTCATTTATGACCCACATGACTACAGGGCGCTTATAACTGAGATAGTACCGCATACAATTGAAAATGGAAAATAAAGAACCTTTTCGGAACCCGGTACAGCGGACGGCTGATTCATACAGAGAGGAAATATAACTTTATAAGGCCTGTCTAAAAAAAACTCACAGGAATGAAAAGAAAAAGGAGATAAACACGGAAGGAAAAGAATAAGAGAGGAAAGATAGGAGGGTAAAACTACCCAAAAGATAGACCCTGTAATTTATGAATATTTAATACCACGTGTGTAAGGAAGGACCGAGCTTCGGGCTTTACATTAACCATAAAATAGGTTGTTTGGGTTTTCTGACCATGTGTGTGTGGTTTCTGACCGTGTGGTGGTCGTTCTGACAATTTGTGTGGGGTTTCTGACCGTTTGTGTGCGGGATCTGACTGCTCGTATGGGGTTTATGACTGTCTTCAAGTTTGGTTTTTCTGACCGTTTGTGTGGAAGTTTTGACTGTTTGTGCGCATGGGGATTCTGACCGTTTGTGTGGGCGTTCTGACCATTTGTGTGTGGGTTCTGACCGTTTGTGTGGGGTTTCTGACCATGTGTGTGGGATTTCTAACCATGTGTGGGGGGGTTCTGACTATGTGTGTGGGGGTTCTGACCATTTGGTGGGCGTTATGACAATTATGTTGGGGTTATGACCGTTTTCGCGTTTGGGGATTCTGACCGTTTGTGTGGAAGTTCTGACTGTTTTTACTTTTGAGGTTTCTGACCGTTGGGGGTTTTGACCTAATTCCTTTGAAACGCAATTGCAATTTGGAACGAAAGTGCAGATAAAGTAATTGCCTCTGTTTTCCAAACACCCACCCCTCCCGCTTTAATAAAAATAGAATTTTCATTACTAATATATCCACTGGTTCTTATGAATAATTTCTATAACGGAAAATGATTTTGTTTACTGGCATGTTCCTCTTGTTATTTGTAAACATGATGTAGCACTTTCGAGCATTGATTAGTATAGTCTGAATATCAAGTCCCATAAACAGATATCAGTGTTCAATGAATTTTGCATTGTAAACGTGTTTCAGGTTATCCAATCGTAAAAAGATGTAGTGAATGATTATTTGACTTGTTATTCATTGCTTGATATATTCTTCGTAACAAGGAAACTAGATGTGATTTTAATATTGTGAAGTTTACCCTCTATGAAACCGACTTACTTTGAGCTGGAGAATCATCTTTCATTATTCCTTTCTTTGCTTGAGATCTCTTTCGTTTGTTTCTGTTTCTACTTATCCACTCCACTATTACTTCCCATCTCTCTTCCACTCTTCTTTATTTACACGAAAGATAAACACTGATGAGATAAGATTTTCTTATTTATTAAATACCGCCAAATAGCCTCAGGATATGTTTAATAACAATAACATTAAGTTGAAGGATTTTGGAAAAAAAAGTAGACCTTGGCTTTACTAAAGTTACCATTCCAGCATATGCCTGGAATGGCATGCGAAACTACGAAAATCTTAGTCAGGATGGGCACCACTGGGAATCAAACTCAAACCCTCCCAGTTACAAAGTGACCTCTCTTCGTCGTACAAGTGCAGCTGTATTGTATTGTACGCTAGGTTCATATGTTCATTGTGCATATATCAACTTCTTCATATTTTTAATTTTAAATATTTAATTTTAGCTTTCATTACATTAGTGACCTAAGTAGGCAGTTACGGTCTAAGCGCATTAGATTTCTGAAGGATAACGTCCTAAGGCGAACCGGATGGTGTGACTTTACACTCTAACACGGGGTAGCATCAAAAGTAAGTAACGCAAAACAAATCACAAAAGTTGCCTAAATTATACAGGGTTAGCCTAAAAGAAATAGACAAGTTGTACTATGTATAAAATGTTATGTATTGTTTGCAGCAAAAAGATTTTTTCCTGTGTTACATGCGTACATACTTGAAGTTTTGCGGCTGAGAGTTTTTCTTTTGTTTCAGTGACGGGTGTGTGACGTAAGCGGTCTTGCCCTCGAACTTGACCTTGACGTGGCTTGGAGGAATATGGCGAGTCCAGTTGAGAAGGTATTCTGTGTTGTGGAATATGCCAAGACAAATTCAGTTACTGTCGTGCAACGTCATTTTAGGGCAAAGTATGGGAAACAACCACCCACACGGCAGTCCATTTATGACTGGGTGCATAAATTTGAAGAAACAGGTTGTCTGTGTAAGAAGAAATCCACGGGAAAAACTCCAGTGTCAAATGAAACAGTTGAGCGCGTTCGTGCGAGCTACGCTCGCAGCCCGTCTACACCGGTCGGTTCCCTTAAGCCTTGGCAAGAGAAGAGACTAACCTCCGAGTTAGTGGCAGAAGCCTTTTGGGGCGACAGTCCAGGTTTCCAGGTTAGGTTAGGATCCTTGAATTTAAATATACCAATAATATTTCAGATTTTAAATAATTTCCCTTTAACAATCACTTGAGTTCACCATCAAATCAAAACATGCAATAAATAAAATAAAATAAAAAAACGCAATTAACACAGAAATTCTGTTTTCCATACAACAACCAAAACTAAATTTAATTTCGAATATCAAGGATAAATTTCAGCATCAATACTGTTTAATTAGTTCCGAAGTTGTGACCAATCAAACTGGATTATAATATCTTCAATCCTAATCAATCAAATGCTAACCAAAAATCACCCAAATTTAAATTCAATCAAACACCTCTGAAGGAGACTAGATCACTTTTTTAATATTTGGTTTAAACACTATAAATCGAAAGCTCAATGAAAATTTATCAAGTTTAATTTTACAGTTCCTAACCTTAGAACAGATAAGAAAAGGAATAATAATTATTGTGAATGGGGGAAGGAATTTATCTCAAAAGGACATTGTAAGTCCGTTCAGAGATTTAATTAGTCATCTAATTTACTTTTAGTAATCAATGCTCAATCGCAAATAACAATCGATCTACTTCCACTGTTTTAAACCTCTAAACACTCATCTTTCGCTATCTGAGATTTCAACCAAATCAAAATTTATTTATAATTCAATTCAGAAAACATTTTTCATTATTTCAAAATACGCTTCAAATTCGTATTTACTATTTCAGTACCTTGCTTACAACTTAAGAACACTCTCACTTCCTTCCAATGGACTGAGAGAAACCAAAACCAACTCTCCTTTGCTCACTCGGCATAAAGATTTTTAAAATGGACCAGCAACGCTCATTGTAAAACAAGGACTATCTTTGCTTAACATCGAAGTATCACCACAAAATTGCAAAACGAAAAACAACTATCCCTATTCAAGCAGTCACTCACCCTGACACACTCCATCTAACCTGACCATAGTTGTCATTATAATAGACTAATTCAACGAAACCACACGAATATTTAATATGACAACTTGAAACCTTAATCCTAAACCAAGTTCAAACATTCACTCAAATGCACACATCTCTCAGATAACTTTCACAATCGATGATGACCTTAAAGCACAGACAAACCTCATTCATTCCAGAAATCTTTCGAAACCTACGCCACCCAAATTCTGAAATCAACCTGAAAATAACCATTAATTGCGCGAACAAAACTAACTTTAAAATGTTGTACTCAGTCACACTTTCACACATCTCACTCCAAAGAACTGACTCAAATAGCTTCTGCAGAATATGGATTCGACCCTTTTCATCTAACTGAACACAAGGCACTGGAAAACAAGTATTTTAGCCCGAAGTTTATTTCAATTACTTTCATCCCACAACATACTCAAAACTCGAATCTAGTACAAGGTGTTTCATTAAAAAGAAATATATTTCTTCCACTTTTATTTAAAGTGACTGATTTCCAACTAAACTACAACGATCAAAAAAGTAATACAATTACTTCATCAGCGATTTTATTAGTTCATTTTAATTTTCTTTCATTAATCCTTCTCCAACGAATAAGTCAACCACGATCGCTGCAAAAGAATTATTATTTGATTAGCATTTTCCACTTACCTTATTTATTCCTAGTTTGCACGACTATTACTTATTAAGTATCAACTCTATTAATTATCACTCATTTTAGATTTAATTTTTCATTAAGGAAATATTGTTTAGAAAGACATGGATTTGGTATATACTAGTTTAGCGTCCCACCGTCTCACCATCTTCCATGTGTTGCTTCCCAGATTCATTTTATAACGATTGTATCAAAACGAATTTCATCCAACCAAAAATATGTTCACAATAAATCCTAGAATTCTTCCTTGCTTTCATTTCAAGAGTACAATCACAGTAATAATAATGAAAATTTGGTCAATTCACTAAACAGACAACATTGAAACCCTTCTGCCATGTTATCAGGTTCATAATCGCTAATTAGAATAGGGCTAATTCCACATTCTTCTTCTCTTATCGCATTTGGCGCTTGTGTAGACATAGATACCAGATCACAATTTTCAAAATTAAATGGTAATTAAACAAAACTATTTCAGGGTAGTAGCTAGTAAACTTTAAAATACAATTCAGTTTTGTAGCGAGGAAAAACAAGCAAAAATTATTGACTCGCCACAATGGGGAAAAAGACAGATCTGAAATCGAGAAATCCGACCAGTTTTTTGTTGCTCGGTGACCTGGCTATCTGGTGGCTCCGTCGAAAATATGTCTCGACACAACTAACCCGATTGACAGGGTGATCCCGTCTTTATCTAAATGACCAGATTGACTAATTGACGCGGTGGTCCGATAATCGCATCTTGACACAATTGATACCATTTTAAACTGGTAGGCTTGTCCCGACCCGATTTCACCCGACATTTTCTTGTGGTTTGAATAATTCCTTTCAGAATTGCCTTTCCGACGGAGGAGTTATTTGCATACCTCAGAGGATATATTTACATAACTCCGAGGGATGTACTATTGTCGGGAACTGTCCGTGTCCGGTGTTTTATTCTTCTTGCTCTGGGTGGTAACAACAGGTGGTCACCCCTGAAAGAAACATTGTTTACACACAACACTGTATAAACAAGAACCTTTCTTTGCCTTCCAAGGTTCTAGGTGAAGCATAGATGTGGTGTCCCGGTTAAAAACTTGACCCCAATGTTCCAATACAGTCACCCATTTCAGCTCTGAGAAAAGCCAACAGGTATCTAGTCGAAGCAATATTTTGGCATTCGCTCGTGAAATGAAGGAAAACCCTGTATAACCAAAGCCAGTATGGCCGGCAGCAGGATTCAACCTCCTTGCTCTAGTAGTACTGGTGTTGAGACAGTAGTTTTCTTTATAGACCCTTTGGTCTAGATACGTTTTAATATTATATTCTTGTTTTTTAAATATAGGATTAATTATGACTCTACGGAAACGACATAGTAACTATCACGATGAGTATCAGTAAAGATCACCCACTTGCTTCTTCCATTAACAACGTGAGGGGTGATTTTTAGTCCCTCCTGATTCATGAACAGTATTGGTTAAGAAATTTTTCAAGGACTATTGTGTTATATTGATCCGAATCACACTGCAGAAATATGTAAGAAAATTAGGACCCGTCATAAAGTGCATGTGAAGTATCTGTAATAGTCTATTGCTTTTCTCATCTAAGATAAGACGAACACAATAAATACATCATCATTAATGTTGAAAACGTTCGATGTAGCCCAAGACTATAAACGTTTACCTGAAAAAATACAAGAGTTTTTGAAAATTCGTACTTTGACACAGTTGCATGTATTAAGTAATATACTATACCGAGCCGCCGTAGTTCAGTGGTAGAGCGTTAGCGTAGCATTCGGGAGATCGTGAGTTTGATCCCAGCGGCCAACCATCCTGGATGAGGTTTTCCCAGTGTTTTACCTCAGTTGTACCAGACAAATGCTGGGATGGCAACTTTAACATAGGCCCTGGCCGATACCTTTCCATCCACTCTCCTTCTCTATCCTGGCCAGAGCCTTAGAGGCCTAAAGGCCATACATAAATAAAACTCAAGTAATATACTAAATATACGACCTTGGTGCGCTGCCGCTTGCTCCGCCATATTGATAAAATGGCACCCAAATGCGTATTTTGACAGTATATCTTTTTCAGTACTTGTTCTGCAAAGGTGCTTTAAATGTTGTCACTTTGATAAAGTTTCTTGTTCTGAATAACATAGTGAATTTGAAACCTTGGTGCGCTGCCTCAGAATACCAAAGAAAATGACACTCGAAATATTAATTTACAATCTCTCTCTTTCATTACCTCCTAAAAAGAATCTTTATTACAAAAGTTATAAAGAATCAGATTATCTACAAACACTCAGATTATCAGTGTACACTCTTTTGTACACTATTGTGCGATGGAATATTTTAATAATAAAGTGACCCTAGTATGTCTATCCCACACGTTTTGATTGATATTTACTCTTGGATAAGGAAGAGGAGTCTGAAAGGAAAAATGATACTCAGCCACACGGTACTAAATTAGACGTCAACAGTGCTCCATCTAGAGCAACAATATATATAATCAAAATATGTGGACTAGGCTTACTTGAGATACTAGGATTTAAAAAAAAGCCAAATACTCTACCTCATGATGATGTGACACACTGAAAAGGAGAAATTGTAAATAAAAAAAAAAAATTGACCCCATTATTTAAATATGGTGGAGCCAATCAAGGTGGCAAATTCATGTGTGTTATTCTGGACATGAAACTTCATTTTTGTAAATATTAGTTGTGTTTATTGAACGCGAAACTGAAAGACTAAAAAAAGAGAGTTTTTGAAGACCGAGCACTAAAATTTTATTCTCCTTTTCCTGTATAATTAAGCTATTGTAAGTGAACTTAAGTTTCGCACATACATGAATCAAAGCTAGCAACTGTGCTATGTACAGTATGCTGAAAAGAAGTATAGCTGAACCATCCTTCTACATGAGGGATTCAACTTCTTACCTTACAATAAAGGGAGCCCGAGAACCTCATTCTCTGGACAATTAAAGTAATTGTAATTAGTTTTGGTTCTTCTCATTTATATCAGTGACGTGGGCCACGGTGGCTCAGTTGGTAGAGCGCTCACCTCTGGTGCTAGGGGTTGTCGGATCGATCCCTGCTTATGCCATGTGGGCTTTGTGGTGGACAAACACTGTGTGCGTGGGTTTTCTTGGGGTACTCCCATTTCCTCCCACTTTCTTCATTCCACCAATTCATCCCATCATCATCCATACGGCCTGAGCCATAGTTGTTTAAAGGCCTTAAAATAAATATTCAAATATGAGTGACATCTATTTAATATCGAAAAGCATCCATGCTCCTTCAGGGATTCGAATCCGAAATTTCTTGGACGCTAGTATAACTTCGACCGAGCTACGACTACCAAGGACATTCCATTTAAAACTTCACGTTGTCCTATCAAAATACTAACATACTATCTATTTAGACGAAGAAAAGCATAAACCGTATACTGTACTGCCTTAATAACAGAAAAATACAGTAAACTTTAAACTTGAGTAGGCATAAGATAATTTAGTCATAAAAGAGAACAGAGAATGTTGCAAGACTTCCTTAAAGAGGAGAATGGACGATATAGTTGAATCATACAGCACATTTTACATTTATGCACTTAGAATTTGCATTAAATGCGTACATACACATATGTATGTCATATTAATATACTTCTATTCTTCCCGAATAGTTCTTCATTTCAGTTTACATTTATTGTACTTTGTCTTGTCTACACAGGCGTAATGTAAATCTCACATCGGAATCCCGTTATATCTTTATATGTTCATACATTCACCGCTTTCACTATTTACGTAAGTAATTGAGTTTGTGGAGTCGTTTATATACCTCTGGTATGGTGGAATCATCTTTTATCACCAACAAATCAATTATCTTGTTTGTGTTCTTTTTGCCATTTCAACTGGGATATAAACGTTGATTCCCATCCCCATATTGGTTTTAACGGATATTCAAAAATCAGTACTATGCTATTGCTAATATATTTTTGTTTGCAACGTTCAGTCTTAGGAAGAGATGCTTAAGAAACAAACTTACACTTGACCACTTGGAAATAAATCATTCTATATACAAAAATTTTACACATAACATTGTTACTGACTGCTTATGTTATAAAGTTGGAATTAAAAATGATTCCAAAGTTAGCGAAGAAGCTAGATACAAACCACTGTATATTCCAACCTGTTAAATCCATTCTAATGGGGAAGGTATCGGCCATGATCTTTTTTAAAGCACCGTCCAGGCATTCGTCTGGTGAAACTGAGAGAACCCCTGAAGAACTTCAGTGAGGATGGTCAGGCGAGAGGATCCAAACCCAAATGCTTACCCATTGCGAATACGAAATAAACGACACTAATGCCTGGACTGCGGGGCCTGGGTCAAATCATTGTGAGTGTTTGTACCATAGAATGTATCAAGTGTTAGAAAAACAATAGAATGAGACGATTATTATCGACGTAATGCGTACTATTGTCCCTTCTTGAAACCATTCTAAGTACAAAGTTCAACTAGATTAGGGAGCTTTCACATACGCGCGAGAGCGGAGCGGACAACTCTCACGTGGTTGATCCTAAGATATTATTCATGTCCTAGGTGAACTGGTATATGAGAACGGATCTTATAGCTTTTTGTAAGTTAGACCACAAACCACTCCACTCAACGCGAAACACTTTGAACTTGAGTTTGGTGTCGGTTAACTGGGAGTACCTGAAAAACTGTAGACTCTCGCGCTTTAAACAGACACCAAACATTACGATTCAATCAAAACTTAATCTATCAAGTATCTTGGAGATATGCAAAACATGACATTTTCATAAAGTAACCATTTCATTTTATATTATTTTTATTAACTTTTGAGCAAAACTTGCCATTTGTCATCAATAAATTACATTTTTCAGAAATCAACCAATTACTTTTCCAGCTACTGGACCAAGAGCTAATCCTGCATATGCTGGAGCTGGATGGGCACTGGCTCCAATCCTGCTCACAACAGCATTAAATCCATTGATGCTATCAGCTACGTAGTTAACAACTCTGATAGTACCATCAGGTTCAGCCAAACTATATTGTCCTTTGGTGATAGGACCATCTCTGACTTCAACATGGTTCTTGTTGTCTCCGGTCAATGCATCACTCACTCCATAGCCGAAAGCATATCGTGGATAGGCCTGAAAAGTAAGACGAATGATACGTTATAAATACATGTTTTCTATTTACGGAAAAGTTCAGGAATTTTAAATATGTATGTAGTACATATGACTTACTGAGATAAACAAACTTGAAAACAATAATTAGAGAAGAGACACAAATGTTCTTTTAAAGTTACCAATCAGCCAATGTTAGTTTGCTTTGTTTACTTACGTAACGGTCAATAGCAACTGCGGGAGCAACAGCAGCAACAGGAGCAATAGGAGCTGCAGGAATGGCTGCGGCAAGAGGAGCAACAGCAGCTGCAGCAGGAGCAATCCCAGCAAGAGGAAGCCCAGCATAACCACCAATGGGACCAGCAGCATATCCGCCAATGGGACCAGCAGCATATCCGCCTATGGGGCCAGCAGCATATCCGCCAATGAGACCACCTGCATATCCGCCAATGGGGCCAGCAGCATATCCACCAATGGGACCAGCAGCATAACCACCAACAGGGTTAGCAGCGGTTACTGCCACAAGAGCAGAAAGAGCAAGAACTACCTGAAATATGATTAAAGAGTTTTATTAGTTGAATTCCTATTTCTCCAAGGGGAAAGCTTATACTGTCCTAAAATATTTATAAATCAACATACTTACTTACATGTACTATTCAAGATTTTACATTGATCTACTGCACACAGCAGGAATGTGACAAGAAAATCTGTCTTTGTTCCACTTTCCACAGAACATTGCTTATCTACATTTCGTTGCTCGTGCTATAGTGAATATTAAGTGTTTTAAAATGAACTATTATGTTTAATGCCAGTTGCATTCCTTTGGATGTTTGATGAAGTTTTGAGGATGAATTTGACTTTTATGTATGAATAACTCACTAAATTCTCTCTCAGAAGACTTTTTAGAATTTTTGTATCCCAGGCTCAGGCTGGAATAGGATAAGGGAAAGAATGTAGCGAGATAGTCGGTCAAGATCTAATTAGCAGGTTCCTTCACGGCATTTGACTGAGTGACTGAGAAAAATACCGGAAACCCCTCAGTAAGGAGAGGTAGCTTCTGGAATCGTTCTCAGGACATTCCGAATGCTAAACAAACACTTTAGCGACGAAGCTACTGTTCGAATCGTTTTACTTTACTTGAGACATGGAATTTAACAGATCAGTGGTGTCAGTGTAACGAATAGACGACATTAAGCGGAGCAGTGATGTGATCTCCTTAGAATATTTTGTTTGATTTTGTGTAATTAATAACTCGCAACCTTAAATATAATTTTCAAAATAGTGTTAATGTTTAGAGAACTCCTATAATTGTCTAGTTTGTAAATGATGAGAAACGTTACAAGTAAAATTAGGAGGAAATGTAACGTAGTGACATTAAATTCAGAATCAGACTTAAAATTTGCATTGTCAATACAATAATTACGTAATATCATGCACTGTTAAAAAATTTTGGGGAAGTTCCATGATACATTCCGTAATGTTTAAGAGAAATGTAAGTATTTACAGTTTCAAGCAGTAATCCTCAAATAGCACTGGTTCGCATTTCGAAGTGAGACTCCAAACCTAAGTTTATCCAATGTGATCGACAGTCTATCTAGGTGGAAATTGGGATAATACTTTGTATTCAGGTGGCCACTATTTTCTGTAACACTGTACTGTAGTAAAAGAAATAAGAAATTGAAGTGCGTGATCCGATAGAACTGCTTGCTGAGTATGGTATAGAGAATTAAGAAATTAAGATATTTAACCTTGCACTATTGTCCATTTGGTAATAATGTACTTACGTCTCTACTATAAACAAACTAATATTACTTGTTGCTGCTCTAGTTAGTTAAATAAACAAAGTCCTGCATTTTATGCAATCATTGAGTTAGGAAGGACTGTATTTTTGAAACATGAAGTATATCATTAACTTTTCACTGAATACATGACACAAGGAAGCATCACAAGTTAACTTATTGTAATGAGTTTTACTTACTGCAACTGCGTTCATGATGGAATTTCTCCTGTTGCTAACTGATGACACAAATCTCCCAGCAGTTCTTTTTATATACAGCTATATGTGCTCATTAAATCTGTGAAAGTAAAAGAACGTTAGTATAACGGGAGAAATACGCATTTATATTCATATTATTTACACAACAACGCGAAATACAGATTATATTTTATAAACACTGAATTCCTTTCAAGGTGATTTTTTGGAAGACTACATCCATATTTAACAACTTTTATCTTCGTTAGGTACTTTTCATCATATCAATATGATTATAAGCTTCAAGAGTAGGATTTTACCAAAGGCGACAGGACTTTCAATGTAAGTTAAACCTCATCCTCAATCCCTTTCCAGTCTTGGCAAATAATTTACCGTACACGGTAGTCAAGAAATTGCAATGATCTTATTCATCTTGTTTTTTTAAGCTGTATCTTCAGCTTCATTTTCCGGTATCCAATGTCCTAAATAGTTTCGTGTCTCACCTATTCTTCATGTCTTCATTATTCCTTTTATGATTTTCTCATTTCCTATTCGCTATATTCACTTTTCAAAGGCTTCTAATTTTAATTTCTTCTGTCTTTAGCCCTGGAAGGTCACGTTCCTTTTTTTTTTAACGTGCAAGGTTGCGCTGGTTATTTTTGGGAAGTTGTATTTTGCAGATGCAATGCTACCCTGGTGGTGTTGCTCGTGTTGTCACATGCTTACCGTAAAACAAGAAGGGTGAGAAGATGAGTACGGACAAGAAAGCGCGTGAGGTGGAGGAAAACCTAAACATATTTATTTGGTGTTCTTTAAATGTCACTGTTTCCGTCTGTCCATCTGTAATACAGGTGTCTAGGTAACTGAAATATTTGCCTGTGTTATACAAAAATAACATGTATAAAAGTTCTACATGCTTCTTGCTTAAGCCTAGGAGTCGCCAGGGGTCAATTCTGATCGCAAGCGGAACTGTTTACACTTAATTATGTATATTTAGAGTTTCTGTAATCATACTTTTTGAGGTTCCTCATGCAAGTCTTGTGAATATTCAGGAGCACTTTGAAGTCGAAACGAGGACATGTAACAGAGTTAAATGAGAGCTTTTGGGAAATCAGTCCCGATTAGTGTATAAGAAAATCCCAAGCGGACTCATTGAAATACACCTTTTGGGTTTCTTGATTAAAATTTACAATATTTGATGTGGTCATTGTGTTATAAGAAGACAACACAGGAATGACTATTAGTCCCATCTTTCCTGACCCCTACCTGAGTATTTTTATTTTGTGTGTCGTAATATTTTGTAGTTGAGTTGTGGTAGAAAAAATCGCGATAAACTTCTGAAATAAGTTTGGGACACTGACAAGTGAGTACACATTTCCATTCTCTCGTGTTGCTATGAGATACCATCGATTCAAGATGCTTTGTGACATCTACTTTCAGCTTTTCATTACGAAAGTTTGTCACACACACTATTATCATAACCCTATCGCTAGATATAAAATACCCACCCGTCAGGGTGGGACAAATGTATGCATCAGAAAATAGATTAGGAACACTGACCATTAGGAACATTGGAGGATGCAGACAGTATTTTCGTATGGTCTTGAACGATGTTCATGGCAAGTTTTGTATGGATATGTCAAACGGTATGGAACTTATATTAAAATTGTTTTTTTGAAATAGACTGGCAACACTGACAACTGGAGCGCAATTGCTAACTCGGACTACATCGATTACTTGGCCCAGTATCGCCTGCATATTTGTGCAAAATTTGATGCAAATCAATTGAAGCGTGTATAGGTAAAAATGTTACAGAAATGTTACATGGTGGTCCGCCATTTTTACTTCACGTGAACTTGGCATTATAATTTTCAATGCAGACTGCTAAGGGTAAAGTTATTCTGTAATGAAAATATGGCGAATCTATGTCACCACATGCATGATTCAGACGATGAAGTGCATAATTGAAGACCTGAATTGCAAAACATCCAAAGTCCACCGGAGTATATTTTTCAGGAGAAACGAAAAACAGTCTTCGTATGTTATCCTATTCAGCGGAAATTATCTTGTATTAAAAAAAAGGCTTCTGTGGTGGGATTAGGATGTAATATTTATGCAAGTGGATAGCCCTCGGAGCATAGATACCGACGAAAAGACAAAATGCAAATACAAAGAGTGGATTTGGGATGTTTTTCAATTGAGGTCTTCAATTGGCATTTTATTCTTGAAAGATGGCTCCAAGGGAGATAACCATTCGATCTTACGCGCTAGGCTAGCGACTCCAACGTTGTGGGTTCGAATCCCTCTGGAATATGGATATTCATGTGTGCTTTTAACTTAGTTTGAAGGGAAATCAGTCGATAAATTAGCGTAGTGTCTGAAACAACAGACAGCAAGTCACAAGGCTGTAAGTTCGAATCCACCCGCAGAAAACTGATAAAATTCTCAACTATGAATAAAGTCGAGAGAGTAAGATGCATATTGGAAGAAATACAGGATATAATGAAGATCGCGTGTTTTTATCACACTGTTATAAACATATATGTAATTCTGTTTATTAAAACAGTAATTTCTTCAGTTAAAGATTTTTTTTTCAGATAGCGATTAATATCGATAACGATCAGCATCGATAGCAACAATGTTGGCAAACGGGTTTGCCATTTGATATTAATCGATAACAATATAGATCGAAATTGCAAATTATGCGTTATTGATATCGACTGATTCTGATGTTCTACTGGGGGTGTATTTTATAAACTAACTACTATAACTTCTGGATTATTTGCACTTTTGGATTGAAATTTTCCCTTAGGGTGTCCCTTAGTTTCACCAGGAGAATCCCGGAACAGCTTTAGAATCCCAGAATCCCAGAGGTGGCATTTAGGGGGTAGCGGGGCAATTGCCACCCAATAAGTTTGAGGACATATAAGAAATAAAACGTAAGAAACCTTTAAAAGGACAAGTTAAAACAACATACAAACACACTGAAAATTAAAAAAAAAATCTTTTGTTTTCCAATTTCGAATTTTTGCTGAAGTTCGGAACCAAATTAATAACTTAAACAACCATTTTCAACATGCTACGTAACGTAGGATAGTGATTTTTAATTGCCTATTAAAGTAATTAATATGGCCCGACCTCATACAAAAAAAAAACGAAAATGAGATAAAGTTTTAATTTTTTAATTATTTTTTTTATTATAGCGCGTTTTTTAGTCGGACGTTTATATTCACCTTCTGTAAAGAAGTTTATATCTATATACTCTTTTCCGTTCATATCAGTAGAGCTTAAGAAAAATCCTGCATCATGTCTGCATGGATATACATTTGGATCCCCGAGAAACCCTGTGCGGCGCCTGTTCGACATTGACTAGGTTTAACAGGGATTCTCAAAGGATATACACTTACATCTAGTATCCCGTGAAATTGCTTGCGTGCCCCGTGCCGCGCCACGAGAGCACAGATATGTTGATTGAAATGGAAAATAAAAGAAGAATTAAATAGAAATTGAATATCTTTAAGAACGTTATCATGAAGAATGGTAGTTCTTCGAGTGACGCTGACAAAAAAGCATTCTGTTAGCGACATTCTATGTATACAGATAATTTCGGTTCTAATGAAATATAAGCCCGATTTTGATGCTTGAACTTACAGTTGAAAGCTCTTTGCTATACTAAGACACAGAAAAAACTTGGGTCGGTAGGATCCCCCTACGGCAGTTCGAAGAAAAATTCATAATTTCACATTTCTGATGATAGCACTGACGCCATACCATATAGACGGCCGAAACTTCGGAATCATAATCTACGCTTCAATACCTTTCCAATGGTATATAACACGTTAATATCGGTGAAGGGGTTCAAAAGTTATGACTTTTTTTTAAAGCCCGATCACAGAATTTTCAAAAATTATAGAAAAGTATGTCTGTCATTCTGTCTGCCTTTTTCTTTTAGCCCAAAATGGATAGTACCAGGGGATTTTGGAGGTCAATTCCGGGCCTTGTAGGGCCAAATTGATGCTGATTTTTTTTTTTTAAAATAGGAGTTACCATTTTCGAAATACAGAGTCTACCATGGTCCAAAATCGACCTTTTGTATCAAAACTATGAACTTGTTTTTAATAGGCAGTCTTACAAAATAAGTGATATCAGTACAGAAAACGCTTTAGGGTAAAGGGAAGAGTGACGCAAGAATTCTACTCACAAAAGAAGTGATATTCATTTTGCGAGTGACTTTGTGGTGTCACTATGGCTGAAGGGAGGATACGAAGTCTCTAAATTTATTATTATTTTTTTACAAGTGAAACACTTCCGCCATAGTGACATAAACAAAGTTACTTGCAAGGGGCTTTTGTACTGATTTATTAATGCAAGAGGAACAGTATATTGAAAGTAAAAAATATATTAAAAAAAATGAAGTGTAATATTATTGAGTTAATAGTTCATTTTTCTAATTATATAACTTTTTTTTAAATTAGTCTGGCATGAGACGTGAAGCCCGGACTTCCCGTAACCATCTCAGTTCGTATTCCAGTTTGGGTTCTTAATTTTGTGGCATGGCACTCCTTTAGCGTGTATTAGTACCAATTTTGCATCTATTTAGTGAGGCCAATTGCTGTATAAGCTTTTGTTCTCTGTGGTTTTTAGTTTATTTTTTGTTAGTAGTTCTTGGTTCAGAGTCCTGCCGTGTGAGGTCATAACTGTGGGACTTCTGCTTGATGTTTCATTGTTTTCTGGTTAGTTAGTGTCTCCACGAGTCCACGTCTCTTGTGGTCGACAGCACCAATGTGACTATATTCTGACGTTTATTATTGTTAATGGTATTTTTTTTATCATTGCATAAATATTCGCAGTTAGTGCTTTGTTGCTGAATTGTTGTTAACGTCTAAAGTAAGTCAGTCGACTTTTAAGGACTGTACCTACATATTTTGTGGTAAAATTGATGCCAAACCTTTGTTTCATGAACCTCTACGAAGTTTGTGACGGTGATCTTCCATATACCAGACGAACGCGATTGACACTTGTCTAGCAACAAGTTCTGGTTTTCCTAAAAAGGTGTGGTAGATTTAAGGGATGCTTAAAAAAGAAAGTTTTGTCTTCCCTCTCCATGCGAGCTGAAAATTTTGTTTTGTTGAAAGGAAATGCAGTGTTATTGTATTTGCTCTGGTTTCCCCGGTCTTGTGGGTTCAATAGTTTTTATTTTTCTGCATATTTCGATGTGTTGAGCCAATGTTTATTCAAGTTGTGGGATCACATTATTGCAAGAGTTTTGACACCGTAATGTTTCCTTGTTTACAATTATGAAGAATGTAGTCAGTTAGTTGGTTGAGTTCTTGTGGGGTTTTGTTACCGACAATAAGATTTGAAGCTGTTTTTTTTTCTGTTTCGATGAGAACTTATTTATTGAGTCACTTCCAGCCTGCATTAGCAGATGTAAGATTTCTGCTTCTAACTGGACTTGAATCAGTATTGTTTAGTAGTGTCCGCTCCAAGACGCTGAGCTCAATAAGATATATCCACCGTATAGAAGGCTTCTTTAATCGGCTATTTATTCTTATTTTGTTATAAGGAATATTTTCACTTTGCCAGTCACCATTTCCTGTAACGAATGACTTTTTTCTGTTATAAGAAAAACTGAAACATTTCCTTCGGTCATCAATTTCCTGTGATCGCCTCGCCTTGTTGATGATTTGACTGTGGAGCGGAAAGATGTTACGAAAGTTTCTGTTGACGATCTTGTTAATTATTGCTAAAATGAAGCCGAGACGTTACCCTTTGTTACCTTAAAGCTTTTTATCTGCTGTAAATAACACTTGACAAAAAGTTAACGATTAAAATTTCCTTATCTTTTTGTCATACGTGAGTGAACGGTTTTTTTTTTGTTTGCTATACGTGTTGCGTACCATATTAGAAGAGAAGAGATGCATGTGAATTATGTATATACAGAGTATGAAGTAACAAATCTACGCTTGGAAATAGGTGGGATGCGACAAGCGATACATCATATAAGTTGTTTTCTAAATGATCTTGCCCGCCCCCAAGGAAAAACTGAAATGACGCCACTGGTAAGGTCCATGCTACTACCTTCCTTATCCTTCTCCGTTCCCTATCCCGGGCTGAACTGAAGTTACATAAGGTTTATGAAATAAAATGCAATTCAACATAGGGCCAGTTATTGTTAACAATGTAAGGTCTTGTATCCCCGCTTTGTCCGTCAGTTCGGATCAAAAGAATATATCTAATGAATGACAAGGTCGTGGTGTCTTTGGAAAGGTCTTGTTTACTTCAGAGCAGCCGGAACGGTCTAGATCGATGCAAAGGGCCGTGAAATACCCAGAGTGCACGAGTCTTACAATGTTGTCCTATTGGGAGCGTATCGGGTGAAATGGGTGCCCACGTTAATTTGGGAAAAGACCTAGCAGAAACATATACATACTTTTGTTACGGTTACTACGGCAAGTTTAACTAACTTCCAGTTGTTGATGTTCCGAAATAACCAATTTTCCTGGTAAAATGACTCTTTGTATCATTATGATAACAAGTGAGTATCGGAGCCTTTCCGATTGACAGTATACAACCGCAGCGATTGCTTGCTTGTATTAAGCCTTTGTACAGCTTTGTACAGCTATGGACAAAAGTTTTAACGCATGTCTATAACTGATTTTTCTTATGACAAAAATAAATATTTTAAAATATCGTATATATTTGTTGACTTCCAGAGATATGCGCAATACCATGAAGTACCTTTGCTGAAAACATTGCCCTGATATTTAGCTAAAGAAGGATGCATTAAAAAGATAAATAAAAAAATAATTTTAAGTCCAAAAACCTTGCTAAGTTATAGAGTTCTGTAGTTTTATTCTGGTAATGATATTTTGGAACCCAATGGGCATAAACGCAGCACAAACGAATAAAATAATTAGTTTTATAAACTTTCGTGGTGGAGGGTAAGGACGACACACATTCATTATAACGAGATTTTCGAACATACAGTACGGTAAATTGATTCTTTGGCGCTGATTTCGAAACACTTCGTTTCCACGAGGATTTCGTTATAATGAGTTAGTCGTAAAGGAAATTTACGTGCACCATGTACGACTGTAGATAAACTTAAAAATCTAGTTGAAAATTCTATATTCTTGTTCTCCAATACAATGTTCATTACAACGAATTTTAATTATAACGAAATAAAATCAAAGGTCCTGCAAAATTCGTTATAAAGGGACTTTACCTGATAAACTGTATAATCTTTGCTCACAGAATGTCAACTTGTTCATATGCTCGTTTGATCTGCTTTTGTTCAGAGAATTTCTGGGAATCGCCTCCTTCCTTTCAGGACTCTCATGCACACTCATCGCATAATTTTCGAATATGCATTGTTGAGTAGAGACAGACTTTGACGGTAGTATGCTACATCAGTCTTCCTTTTAGTCGTATTGGAAATATGAAGATCTGATGATCATTTTACAACACGTTCGGCAGCCTTTGCCTGCGAAACGCGGCGGAATTTCTACCCCAATGTCTTATTACCTTTTCCTTATACTTTATATATCGACGTAACCCATAAGTAATGTCGTATTTTTTCACCGCGAGGAAAAGAACGATAACTTGCGTGGAACACAACCGTTAGTCAGGAAAATAGTCTCCATCGGACTCACAACACTCTGCCACCTATCAACCAGTTCTTGAATCTCCCTCTCGATGTCCCTGGTGGAATTCACACACTATGACTTGAAGCATGTGGTCCTCCGACACTGCCATGATCAAACATAAGCCGCACTTCCAAAACGTAGAATAGAACGTTCTCCTTTTACACACTGCTCCAAAATCAAGTACCCTATATGACTCAGCTATGGTTCGTTGCGTCTACTTCGCTATTCACTCGTCAGGTGTCGTCATTGCAGCGGTCATCGCACATACGACAATACTTAAGGGATAAGCTGATTCCAGCATCCTTGAAGTTTATCAGGGCATTATATTACCACCGTATATATTCGAATAGCGTGTTCACAACTGATTCATCTGTTAACTGTCAAACTTCGTACTTGCAATTATCTCTGTAAGAACAGCGTTTGTTAATTTCTATATAATTAATAATTGTAACAAGTAAAGCATTGTTGATAATTTCCAAGGTAGTATTTGCTTTTCTGTTTTGGTAAACAACTTGATTTTATGTAAATTGGCAATAATCCGTGTTTTCTTGTTGTTTCTGCAATGAAATAATGTGTGTGGGAGTAGAGATAACGATAGAAGGTAAGCCTGAGTGAGTTATATTTATCGTTCTAGCTAGAGTATAGGATATTTATATGTATATACAAAGTAATGTACAGGTTTCCAAGTATCCACTAAAACGGCACACTGTAAAAAGTGGAAACACGAAATGGATGAAGATTACTCCGCTTTATGGAGTAATAAAAATCGAAAATTAGCGTTTTGTTGTATTTACTCTTAAACGTAGATATAGTGTAAGACTGTTAGTGGAAACGTTTGTAAAATTAACTCCATTTTAAAGTAAAACATTTCCTTTGTAATAGCTTAACGTTAACTGAAAATGGGTTTAAACTGGCCAAAGTGATTTGTCCGTGAACGTTCAACTTATTTTACGCTTAAAAATCGGTCATTTTCTAATCGAAGTGTAAGCTAAACTGGCAATTTTGAGGTTACGTACTTTTGTGGATGACGTTTAAGCCTTAGTTGAATATTCTATAATCCAGTAACAGGAGTAACGTTACTTGCTTGTCACTTAACGTCCCGCCATTTTGAGTGTTTATATTGCCTTTTCACTGGTGGACCAAGAACGGCAAGGATTGTATTGGTAGAAAGAGAAATTAAGTTAAGGAGTATCTCTCCTTTTTTTCCATGAGACATTCCTCGAAGTAAAATAAAAAACGTGTTAATGATTAACCTCCATCGCAGTAAAACCCTAGCCATAGATATCACTCGGAAAGCCAGAAATATCAACTGCCTTCGTAGCTAAGTGGTTAGAGCGTCTGACCAGTGTGTTTGTGTACCCTGGATCGAAACCCGACCACTTCAACTCTTATTTTAAAGGAATATTACCTTTTATTCTTTTCTACTTTAAAAAATCTACTTTTCTACATTTCTGCTTGAATGAAATACGTTGGAACAGTCAACACGCATTATACATGCATATATACACGCATTTTGAAAATTTACATACAGAAAGTAAAACGTTCAACCGAAAACTGGCTGAATGTAGGTTAATCCAAAAAGTGGAGGCAGCTCAGCTGTGTCCACTGAGCTGCCGATGAACGTTGTGGATGAACGTTGTGTCTCCTATTTTTACAGTGTAGCTACATGCGTGATGGATGAAAGCATTCTTTCCAGGCAAAAGGTTGGGAATGTTAACTGTCATGGTCATTTTCCCAAACATTATTTGGCACAAGTAATATTCTTGCTTTCTGATATCTCCCACCTCTTGTAGCTATGGCTGGTGTGTGAAAATACCGTTACTCATTGGTTGCTTTCAACGACTTCCTCTACAAGCTAAATCAGGTCTCCAAGATGCAATCTTAAAAGAAAATAAATACATTCTTATTTGTTCGTGATACAATCGACAGGGAACGCAATAAAGGCATGATCTGATGAAACCAATAGCAGTTATGTTACTTAATAAAGCCATAACATTCCCGTTTTGCTATAGGCTTTTTAATCGTTGCCAGGAAGAAGAACCCTCAGTGATAACCAGAGGTTCTGGGCTTGAGTCCTGCTTGTGATTATTTTCTTCACCAAAAGAGATTTTCCTGAGTAATTTATTCTTCCTTTATTGTTCAAATTCAGCTCCTTATTATATTTTTTAAAATGTGCACTAGGTTATCAAATATTGATTTACAATGCAAAATAAACGCTAGCGGGAGACTAAATAGCAAGAATCCGGATAGTAATAAAACTAACATAGCACTTTGGATGTTAAAGGTTAAAAAGGTAAGTCGAATTTTTTTTTTAGTGTATCCGTATATACAGGGAAGTTATAAAGTTTATCCTGTCTGTTCGTTTGTTACCCCCCCCCCCCCTCCCTGACAAGTCAGACAGTGATTAGTCACCGTTGGATTCGTCGTGATCTGAACGGATGGGAAAAACTATAATTTTGACTCTAAAATTGGTAGGTCCTTTACAGTTGCTTAGTTGTCTGCATTGCGCTCATGTATTTATATCAGGAAGTTCTCTATCCCATATATCTCAGGAACTACAAGTAAGACAGGGATGAGCGATACACCGCTGGATTCGTCGTGGTCTGAAAAGGTGGTTATAACTCTCACACTTTGATTCTAAAGATGGCAGGTCATTTTAAGTAGCTTATCTTTCTCTGCCTGTACCCCCTAGATCTCAGTAACTATAAGTAAGACAGAGATCATGAAGAGCGGTAATTCTTCGAGTGACGCTGACAAACAAATGAGTTTGTTAGCGGCACTCTATGTATTCAGCTAGTTTCGGATCTAACGAACTATAAGTCCAATTCTGATCCTTGAACTTGCATTCTAAAACTCTTTGCCATACTAAGACACAGAAGAACAATTGGGCAGTAGGACCTCAATGGGAACCCCTAGGGCGGTACGAAAAAAAATCAAAATTTCACATTTCTGATTATAGCACTGACCGCAGATAATATAGACTGTCGAAGCTTGCGGAATCTTAATCTACGCTTCAATACCTATCACACGTTAAAATCGGCGAAGGGGTTCAAAAGTTATTACCTTTTTAGCTGAATCACAGAATTTTCACAAATGATAGAAACGTTTGTCTGTCTTTTTGTTTTAGCCCCAAATGGTTTGTACTGGGGGGAAGGGGGTCAATTGCAGGCCCCCAACAAGTTGGCGTAAATCGAAGCTTATTTTTTTTATAGGAGTTATCGTTTTCGAGATACGGAGCGTACCATGGTCCAAAATCGACCTTTTGTATGAAGACAGTCTTACAAAATAAGTGATATCAGTATAAAAACCCTTTCGGGGTAAAGGGAAGAGTGACGCAAGAATTCTACTCACAAAAGAAGTGATGCGAGTGATTTTCTTTGTGCCACTTTGACGGAATTGTTTCCTTTGTAATAAAATTAAGAGATTTAGTATCCTCCCTTCCCCCAAAGTGACACAAAGAAAATCACTCGCAAAATGGA
>JAGDQP010002171.1:64625-108748 GCA_022664845.1 Lepisma saccharinum
GGGAGGATACTAAATCTCTTAATTTTATTACAAAGGAAACAATTCCGTCAAAGTGGCACAAAGAAAATCACTCGCATCACTTCTTTTGTGAGTAGAATTCTTGCGTCACTCTTCCCTTTACCCCGAAAGGGTTTTTATACTGATGACTTATACACCTTTGGATTTCACATCGTATGAAAAAGTGACGAAAGCTATGACGTTGACTGTTTTTTGGGTTTCTTCTTAAAAGAACATTTGATATTATACAGGGTTTTGTTTTCGTTTTGTTCATAAAACCATTAATTACTTCTTTTTTTTTAAATCAGCTATTTCACTGTTTAGTTATTGCTAATTGAGGTTTTTGAGATACAATTCTGGATATAAAAGCTAGTACTTGTATACTTATTGATGTAATCTTCTCAGGGAGCAAATGCAAACAGGATGAAAAGTACGGACAATGAAAACTGTTACAAAACTCATAGTAGACCTAAATGTTCTAACGGTCAGTTTCTTGTACAAAGTGGCTCGCCCATAGTCTGGAAAAGTATCATTGACATCCAGTTTATATAAATTTTCCTTATGTTCTTTGCATCATTATTTTATTTCCTAGTTCGAAATTATTTTCATCAACAGAAAAAGCTCATAGTTCAATCAAAATTTTGCAGTCATAGACGGAGTATTTTAGAGACAAAATCAAGATTTTCTAATAATATAATATTGATTTTCGAGTTGCACAAACTTTTATTGAGTAGTACGTAATGGAATTATCTGAGTTATGTTGTACTAAAGTTTCAATTACGTGTGTCTTTTTTTCCATAAACAGTAAGAGTTCCTGCAAAAGATTTGTTAATTTTGTATTTTGGATTGATTTTATTCACTAAGGCTCACCGCAATTCTAGATATTTTAAGCTAATAAAAATCCATAAATTTTTATGCGCTACAAATTCAAACCTTAGGGTCGCTGTCCTCACGCCTCAGGCCACATGCTTGCCACAGTTTGTTGCAACGTTAGTGATTACTGAAGGGCTGTAGGTTAGCGTTAGAGCGTTGGCGTAACATTTGGAAGGTCAGGGGTTCAATACCAGGCCCTACCATTATGACATAGGTTTTTCCCATAGCTTTTCTTCATCTAGCCTACATCAGGCAAATTGTACCTTCTAATTAGCCCCTGGCCGACACTTTACCCTTCTCTCCTATCCCGCCTTGAGACTTAGATACCTGCAGGCCCTAAATAAAATTCTAGTTTCAAAAGAGGTCTATGTAGTGAATAGTACTATTAGTTAAGAGATGAGACAGTGGTAAGTTCGATCCTGAAGCAATCTTTAGTGATTTTTCCAGTTTACCTTTTCATGAACAAGATTATAAATATTAAAATACGTGAGTTAGGCTTCGATGTATCCATTGCTTTATCCCTTCGCAATCCGCTTGTATTCACCCCTATCCCGCAGTTATGGAGTTTCGTGATCTTTGATCTCAGTAACATACGATTTTAGTAAAATGTAAGTGTGTGCTTAATTTGTCTTAATATACCATTTCAAAGAATATAAAACGAAATATATAACCGCTTGCGCCCTAAATGCAAATTTAGTAAATATTAATGAAGATAAAACAAAACTTCTCCTACGATAAACGAACTAAATTAAGTTAAGAGTGAGAAATGTAATAACAAATTATTTGCACTAAGTGTCCAGCATGTTTTTCAACATGTTGTTAAGTTAGGAAGTAAGCAAGCAGAAAATTCAAACCGACCCGAACTAATTGCAAAAGTTGTAAACGAAAAGTGTTCCAATAAAGTTTGTAGACTACTCATAATAACGGATTAAAGAAATGAAAATGAACAAGAATTGAGAGACTCTGCCTCTTAAACCAGTAATGTTTTTTTATATATGGTCTTTTAATACCTACTTTATAACCTTTTTATAAATGCATGTTTCTTATTATTATGTCTCTTTTTAACTGTTATGCAGGAATTCCTTGTTCTTCTTAAGAGTAATTTGCATTATGTGTTTTCCTAAAAGAAGTTAAGAGAGTAGGTAACGGTAATACTAATATACTGCTTATCATGGATATTAATATTATTTGTGAAACATTCCTGCATTCACGTGCCAACTTGATGTTAATTACTTCACTTTCACATGGCTGTGGATGTGTGTGTGTGGTTGTATCCAAATATATAAAAGCCATGTGCAAGAGTTATCAATCACCAACAGTTCGCAAGAGTAGCAACCAAACAACATCATGAAAGCTTTCGCAGTAAGTACAGAAACACTAGACAGGAAAGAAATATTCAATGTTTATTTTTTAACTTACCTTTTGTGTAGAAGTAATTTACATGATGCGCAAGGAAAAGTGCAGTCTGGACAAATGGCAATGAACATTTATATCTAGCACTTGTTGAGTAGTTGTACTATTAAGTTACCGGTGATATTTAATAGACCAAAATGGTTCCAGTCAGTAACAGTTCTTTGGTTAAAGTAATTGTATGATAAGTGTGAATCCTGGTCTCAATTTCCAGTCAATTTAGTCATCAATTCTTCTATTTCTTTGTCAACGTATCATTACGGGTTTGCCTTCGAGTTTGGTCCTTATCATCTCGCTCAAAAGACGTTCTTTGTAGGTATTTTTGTGCATGGGCTTCTCATATACCTTCATCAACATTGTCTATATGACTTTTCCAGCAGACACTATCGAACGCTTGTTTCAAATCAGTAAGTACTAATACTATCAATGACTACCAAAGAACATATGAACGTATTCACTGCGATAGTTGATACCTGGTATCAAAATTATTTGCTAAAGACTTTTTAACAACTGTCTGTTCGTAAAACGAAAGAGTTTGGCAATACTGAAATATACTCTTTAGTTTTCTTCCTTCTTCTTTCTAAGACTACTATAATCATCAACCGGAGGAATTAAACGAACTCAAATCCTAAATGTTTAAATGTAGTCTCCTAAAATCATCTTAAATATTAAATTAGTTGGGTAGCAGCTCTAGAGTGAAACTTGTAAAGCAGAATTTTTACTGATACATATGTGTCGTACAAACAAAAACAACTGAAAATATTTATCCTTTAAATACTATACAGACCTAGATAAGTAATTTTCAAAAGACACATCGTGAGCTTTATTACACAGAAGATGACTTAATAGCTAGAGATCTGTTGCGACAGATTTACACTTTGACAAGTAAGCCGAAACAAAACTAGGTGGGGTGTAAATAGAGCATCGTAGCTTTTCTAGCGTGCTTAAGCGCTAAAACATTAAAGTTAAGGGAGTGTGCTCGAGAACGTGGGGACAACATCCCCCATTGAGGAGTGGTCTGGAAGAATTCATGTTTCGTACATAAATTTTGGAACTTCACGCTTAGTATGAGTAGGATCTCATCTTATGTTACCTTTTGGGAACTACATCGACAGATGTTTTATTTCCAGGTTCTCCTTGCTTTTGCTGCCTTCGTCGCAGTTAGTGCTGGTGGAGTTATCGGAGGTCTTTCAGCTCTTTCTCCTGTAGCTGCTTATGCACCTGCAGCAGCCATTGCTCCTGTTGCCGCTGTTGCTCCAGCAGTTGACTACTACGTAAGTAAAATACCCCTCTCTGCATTATAACCTCTTATTCTTGTGTATATATGAACGACTTGAGTATTAAAATTTGAGTAGGTGGTAGAACATTAAAATTTACACAACAACCAACCTTCATATGGCAAGATCAGATTACTTTGGATTGGCATTTAACATGAACCAATCTTGATTATGCTATTTTCTATATTTTCGCAGTCACTCCAGAAGACTGTCACTGATAGTACTTTTAGTAAGAGTCAGGGGTAGGGGTATAGGTGTTATTTTCTTTTCCTTCTCTCAAGAACATAGTTACATGTATGAATATAGATTAGCCCGCATCCTCGATGTTTAAAGCTACGGATACCTAATTTGCTACGTTTCTTAAACATTTAGTGGTCAAAGGTATCTCAATATATAGCTGTGTATCACAAATGAAACAACCTTATGTAGTGAACAGAGCTTTAGTAAAACTTGAAATAAAATAAACTGTTTACTCGTAGGAACAGTCTTTAACAAAATGTTAGACATTTAACAATAAAAACGAGAAATCAACGACAATGAAAGTTACGTCGTATTAGAGCTCGGAAAAATATAACCAATATTCACACTATATTAAGATATTTTTGTTGCTAGCAAAAATTGCGAATACATGTGGCAAAATAATTAAACGGTGATACTCTGGGAAAGAGTGGGCGTTACTATGACAGCCTCAGAGTTCAAACGCCAAATATACTTTTGTCCAAGGACACAAAGTCGAATATCGAAAGAGGTGTAATTTATAGTGATGTATCAAACCAGCACTCAGTATTATCTTCATTTGCTAAAATATAGTACACAACATCCTACTGTACTGTTTATTATCTTATTTAAAGTCTGTAATGATTTGACCACTAGTAAAAGATAGATGTACATAGACTAATTATAAGTGTTGAGTAATGCTAATGTAACAACCGTTAGAATCTCTAAAATGCATTAAGGTGACAAGGAAATTTACACTAATTTCGATTCTCGCCTCATGAAATTGATTTGGAAATATTAGAAAACTAACAATTTTCTTAGAAAACTTATCAAAAAGGATAATAAAAGTTTCTTGTTAACCAATATCACTTGTATCCTTTAGTTTCTGGACTCTTCAATTATTTATTTTCCAATTACGTTTCTTCATTCAAATTTAATTGAAAGACAAATTGGTATAAGGCGTAAAGTTTCTTTGTCGTTTTTCAGGAATGCTGAAAAAAATAACAAATTTATGAATATTATTCTGCCCAAAGGAAGTCAGATTTTCATTTTTTTTTCTTCTTCAAATAGACTTGCATGTTGGTGATATGAACACCACAGCTCCTGGACACCTACTGACAGGATCAGTTTTGAAGGAAATATATTCACTTCATTTTACGCAAAATTGCTTATCCAAATTATCCCTTCAATTATTGAACAGTGAGAATAAGATATTTCAGAAACAGGGTTTCTCCATTGTTGAGATACTCTAAATATGAATTGGTTAATAATACTCTACCTGGCAGATTACTCTCTGTGTCCTTAAACTTCCAATTATGGTATACTTGTTCAAGTTTCTGTTTCTAATTTCAGGCCTACCCACGATATTCTTTCGGCTATGGAGTGAGTGATGCATTGACTGGAGACAACAAGAATCAAGTAGAAACTCGTGATGGACCTGTAACCAAAGGACAATACAGTTTGGCTGAACCTGATGGTACTATCCGAGTTGTGAATTATGCAGCTGATAGCATCAACGGATTCAATGCTGTTGTCAGTAAGATTGGTGCCAGTGCACACCCAGCTCCAGCTGTTGCAGGATTAGCCTACGCTGCTCCAATTGCTGCTAAAGTTTTAGGTTAAGTAATAACATCTACTTAACGCTATCTGGATATGTAGCGTAGAAAGTAATAAAGGCTCGTTTGCAGCAAACATGATATTTTTTATTTAACTGTTCTATGATGATGAGACACCGTGTTCGTCTTTTTCCTCTCATAATGATTATGAACGTTCTGCTAACGTGGTGCCTTACCATGTTGAAGTGTGGTGTCCTATTATTGCCTTCAATCTGATTAATACAACCGTCTAAGGACAGAGTTACACTTTAAAGTATGCTCCGACCCATTTGTGTCCCAAAGGTGTATCAAACCCGGGACATTTACTTACAAGGCGAAGAGCGTTACCACTTAACCATTTTCTCAAGTTCTATTCAATAGTCTATGATCTATTCGAATTCTTTATGTTTAATAGAGGAAATTATTTCTTTTAAACAAGGAAACAGTGTTTCTTCTTTTATTATGTGTGTGTGTAATAATTAGCTTTATTATGTTTGGCTACAATATTAGAATTACGGTGATAGATGCAAAAATGAAGATAGTCTCGAGAAATTGTTTTCAAAAGTCATGCAGAAGCTTTTCCAACTATACACACTGATGATTCACAAGTTCCTGAATCTCACTGTTACCAAGCACGCAATATAATTAGATACGCAAAATACTGAAACTAATTTGTCTTTTCCCCAATTTACCGCAAACTACCCTTCTTATTGATAAAATAAAAAATTAGTGAATTCGGCAACCTTTGTTGCTTGCTGTACACAAAAAGCATAAGTCAGACCAAGCTTTGGAAATTCAGACTTACTTGTTTCTTTTCATGATCAAATATTCACCCAAAGGTAACAAAGAATCATCCTTATGTCAACCCGATATTCAGTCACAATAAATTAAATCTCGAAAATTCATCTCTAAATAACATATCAAACTATCAATCTTGATTAAAAATACAATTTCCCAACAAATCGTTATTGTAAAACATTCAAAGCGAGGAGAGGGGATGTATTCTTAACCTCTGCCTTCAATATGTATTGCTGCTTCAAAACATTTGATTCACGAACCGAAACATGCATAAAAGTTATGATAGAGAGCACATGCAAGTACTGATTATGCCATTTCTCTCCTCTCTTCTCTATGAATCGAGTTACAAGATATGAAAACTGATGTATCTATATGAGTTTTGTAACTAAACAACAGTAAATGCCAGCCTCTACAATTAATTACATTCCGCACAAACGTAAATCGAATTAAGTCCAATCCGCCAATCAGATTTCATGAAAATTGTATTTATTTCTCTTTACCTTTGTTGGTTATGCAGTCTTTGTATACGTCCAAACATAGACAAAAGGCATGACAAGCAAGATACTATGGTATTAATACAATTCCGATGTATTAAACAGATCTCTAGAAATAGTGTCGGTGGATTTTCAGAAGGTAATTCTTCTGACCACACTGCAAGGTAATCTATGTTTTAGTGAGCAGATTTGTAACCTTTAATTTTACATTAGGCAGCATGAAAAAGAACAGCTCTCACATAGCTGTTTCATGGGAGGGATTAGAGCATATCTGGAAGAAAGCTTAGGAAATAGTCTCTGCTTACATGAAATACATATCAGTTCCTGATCCCCGAAACCTCATCTGCTGGTCCGATAACTGCGCAGAGCAAATTAAATGTTGGACTTTACTTACCCAATTCAAGCAGTAAGCGAATCGTCGCCCCAGTGGCACACAGACGTGCTTTGAACGTTGATTCTTGGTTGATTTCGTTGATTAACAGATATCGGGTTTCATTTTAAATCACATTTCAAGAAAGATTTGATATTGTTGAAAATATATCAGCTCAACGTGGATTTAACTGTTATTTTCAACTATGGCATAGATTTCGTTTCATGGGATTCTTTCTAATTTAATTTTTTTTAAATGTAATTATAAGCTAATAAAATCTATTATTTTGTGTCTCCTTTTCCATGTTAGAAACACGTTGAATATATATCTATTATTCCAGAACTCGGCTCTCTCCGAAATAAGTAATTATATTTTGTATATTTTTCAAATAAAACCATTATATGGATAAGAAAGGGCAAATCATAAATTTATAAGAAAACGAAGAAAGATATGTAAAACTCAGAAATAAAATAACAACGACACAGAATGTGTATCTTGGACAGATATCCGGGTGTTGCATACAGCCAAGAAACTGCTTGACTTGGTAAACCAAGGAAAGTAAACGCTACAACTCATCGTGACGTATAGATGACAAGTTAATCGAATGTTGTGACGACTCAGAAGTAAATCACTGAGGTTACTGCAACTGTCATGTGATTGGCAGTAGTAACCTTTATAGGAGTGTTGTCAAACACTTCATCCCTACTTCGATTCTTATTTTCATACGAGACGCATCGAAGACGACATCATGTTGGAAGTAAGTAAAACTTGTCACTCTGATTTGTAGCTAATAATTTCCGTGGTTTACTGAGACTCGATTCCTCATTTGGAAAGCCTTGGCTATTATTTAATTTTGTATTAATTCTTCCGAGTCGAACATTGTCGAACTTACACTTTCTCGAAGAATGTTTTGTATTCAATTTGAAATGAGTATACTTGATTTCAATGCGACATAGTGTAACTATCAGTCCTAACATTATTTGGTGCCAGACGCCGAGTACTGAAAGGAGTTAACTTGTAAATGATTCAAAGAATCATTTCCAAGCTACCTCTCGAATTCGGGAACCTGCTTCCATTAAACTTCTAGCAACATATAAATAGCTCTATCGTCTGAAGCTCGAAATGTGCTTTAAAGAAAACACACGGCTTGATCCATGTTTAGTACCAAAGTTAAAGGATCAAGAAACACGCCCAAGCAGGACGTGAAAATTTCCAACGAAAATTTGTTTCGTCGATAGAACGTTAATATGAAGTGCTTTTAACTATTTTATTGAACTGTGCCCTAGACTATCTTTCCAAGTTAATTGCATAAAAATTGTGCTTAAATGTGAATAGAATAAAATTAACTACGTTTCTCATGTTCTCGTTTACATGTTGAAAACAGATTGAATTTTAAACTATAATTCAACGAACATTTAATTTCGTTAATAATGAGTTAATGTGAAGTATTTTCAACTATGACAAAGATTTCGCTTTATATTCCTTTTTCTTGACAAATACAAATTTAATATTGCAGCGATGCACAAATTGTTAAAGAAGGAAAAATGCAGATAACAAAGAAAGAAGAAAAGCATACTTCTTTTCTTATTCTTACATGATGGTGAAACGAGACATCTGGATTTGTGGCAATTGCATTCTAGATTGCCTGTTATTACAAATACCGTAAAAGAGTTGTGATTCCAAGGTGGGGCCGTGGATGAGGGGATAAGGCAACAAGCTACCAACGTCGAGTGCGGAAGGATCCAGCTTCGAATCCTGCAGCAGACGGATTGATAATTTACTATTGGAAAATTAATACTGTATATCACAATGAAAGCAACTGGCAAACTGTAACTAAATGTGTATACCAATAGACAACAACCACACTCAGTTTCGGCTAACTGAACCAGTTTCTATATCTTTTGCTTCTTGATTTCAACTTGTATCTTCTAAATCATTAGTCAACGTCGAATAAACCGTTGAACTGGTGGACATTTCCGTACATTTACAACGTTAATATAACGTTTCGGTACTAACGTTTAATCCATGTATTTTCAACGTATGTGTGCTACTTGGGGCGGGATTGCAGTCAGTGACTAAAGTGTCTGCAATCAGACCATACATTTACGTTTGCGTGCAGGTGGAGTTCATAGCAAGATCAAAACTAAAATGAGAAGAACGGAAGTAGCAATATATTGCGACTATTATTGAGATTCGGATTGTGAACCTGCAAAATAGTAGATGAAATTTATAAGGATTCTGTGCTTGAATATTTTTGGAAACTGAAGGGTTTCTGATTTTTGTTAATCATGTCCCATTCAACCCAGTTGCCTGACTTCTTCCAGGGAACTAGCCGAAAGCTTTTAAAAGTGTTGGTCTATTAAGGGGGCTCCTCGCTCCAACCCCCATTTTTAACATTTTTTAAAAATATTTAAACAACTAACAGTATTATCAAAAATATAAGTTCATGGTGCACTAGAACTTACAAATTGCTATGAAATACAGTGGACAGCGATCTCGAGATCTTGTCCGTTGATGAGAGATACGGTTTCAAAGATTATGAGGTCATTATTTAACTCACGTCTCAGTACTCATCAATCGACAAGATTTCGAGATCGCTGTCCACTGTATTTCATAGTAATTTGGAAGTTCTAGTGCGCTATGGACGTACATTTTTTATATTACTTTTTTAGTTTTTGAAATATTTTGAAGAATGTTAAAAATGAGGGGTTGGAGCGAGGAGTCCTCTTAAGTAATATAGGAATGGACATTCTGTTCGGACAAATGATATCTTCGGCATGAAATGTGTTGTTATTAAAGTCTTTGAAGTTGAGAATTTTGGTATATCGATATGTATGACAGCTCTACTTTTAGTACATTTGCCAATTTTAAATAAACTTTTTGTGCATAAATTGCGTATCAGTACACCAGAAGTGTGTATATTATGCACTAAAAGCGTGTTAAAAGTGGAACGTATTGTGAACTTTTCTCGGGACATATTGTGAACTTTGTATGTACTTTAGGTGTACTTTGATTTTCAGTGTTGTCTTCCCGGTTCAAAGAATAAATAGCCTAAAAAATAATGGTGTTTCATTTAGAAAGAAGCTTTCGTAGCCAACTTCTGTCTAGGGATACCAGGTGTACTATTTTCAGAGGTCTCTATTTTGTATTCTCTATTTTCCCCTAAATCTTTGAAATGTATTCTTTTTTGTTGTTTTTCTTTTCTAATATCACATATTAGGGATTTTGAATTAATCGACGTCATTTTTAAACTAAAAATTCATGGAGAATAGGTACAAAGTATAGAATAATCTTTCATGTAGTGATGCTGAAGAGGAAGAAAAGGTATAAAAAAAAATAACAAGGAAGAAGTGGAATTATATCGATTCTCCCCGGAATCTCTGGAAAAATATGGCCACCCTAGTGTAAGACGCCCATGCATTTGGGGAAAGATGCCTAATTATTATTATTGAGATATGTAAAGATAATAATGGAATTAAAAGGAGAAACTTAAGGCTACATTATATCTAACATGTCTAAAATGCATGAAAAGGCATGGATATATTAGCATCACTTCGGAAAATATTTGTTAATATGTCTAGCTTGACAATATGTGCTTGAAAGCGTAGACTTCCCTTCCTTATGGGATATTGAAACACACCAACTTAATGTAGTACTGACTTCACGTGTTGTGTGAAATAAGAAATTGGTTCTTTAACATTCTATTGAACATGTACCGAGCATCCGTATTTCAGTTAGTAGAGCGTTGGCTTTGCGTTTTGTTGTTCCTGGGTTCGATCCCCCGTGGCGTCCATGCTGAATGAGGTTTATTCAGGGTTATCCTTAGTAGCACAAGTTTATGCTGGGATGGTGTCTTCTAAACTAGATCTTGCCCGACTTCTTTAACACATCCTCACCCTACTCCTATACCGGCCTGAGCCACAGCTGCCTAATGGTCATAAGTGACATTTAAATTCTATTGTACACCTACGTAGACTACAATTTACAGACGTCCTTATTTGACTACTTTCTATTCAAGGTCAGAACTTCAAAGTGTTTAACCAGAAAACAATTAAAAGAATATAATTTGATACAATGCATTTTGGGGTAAGACGCCACTGCATTTGTTTTCCCCCCACACACATGTCGTCTTTGTGATGGGTCTAAGCAAATACTTCTCAGTCAAAACAAATCCCTTTTCAAGTGCATTTTCTACTTTACCATGGAATCTGGCCCGATCGTAGACTAAAAGGAAGAGATTTTTATTTTCGAAAAACTTGGTACGTCTCCATGTGGAACATTAGAGGACATCCAGTATTTCTGCTTCGAGAGCATACTAACACACCATATAAGTTTTCCATATCAGTCATAGTTGTGGAATTACACTACCGTAGGCATCTTCCCCAGATAGCATTTTCTCTGAATTCTTTAGCAGTGTAGAGGTTTTGTACATAGTGCACTTCTCTCATTTGAATAAGCGAAATTTGTTTTCTTTATAAAATTGTTTTATAACTGGATAAATTGTTTACTGGAACATGAATTGTGTTGAGAAGTGTGAAAATTATACATACATTATGCGGTTGTGCTTTTTGTTTAACTTCGATCTTTTAATTAAACTCTCAAAACAACTAATTGAGTTGAATTTGCAGACCAACTTTGCTGAATGAAAGAATTTTTCTGTCTGGGCTAATAAATATACGTTTCAATTTTCTTGTGATGAAATAATTACAAATGAAAAACAAATATTTTATTTAGATATTTTATTAGCATTTCCCATACCTTTCCCGAAATCTCTTTAGTGCAATTACTTGCTTAGAATATTATTTAACCAATAACTTTCACAGCAGAAGGGATAACACCGACTCCAAGTCCAGATATGCCAGTGGCTGGATGAGCGCTGGCACCAACTCTGTTTACAACAGCGTTGAAACCGTTTATGCCATCAGCAGCGTAGTTCACAACACGGATTGTGCCATCAGATTCAGCCAAACTGTATTGTCCTCTTACGACAGAGCCATCACGAACTTCTGTTTGACTTTTGTTGTCTCCGGTCAGGGCATCACTCACTCCGTATCGAAAAGCATAACGAGGATAAGCCTGGAACATCAAAATAATCAATATTAGTTAACAACGGAGAAAGTTGGAAGCAACCTAAGTTGGTAAAGCTTTTACAAGAAACATTCAACGCTGGCCAGTAGTAGTCTAGAGTTCCCTTCAGTTTTACAACACGAATGGGTGGTTGATAACTTAATTAGGGCTCTGGCCGATACCTTTAACATCTTCTACCAACCCCATTCTGCCCTGAGACAAAGATGCCAAAAGGCTTAAGTTCAAATAAAAAGGATTTTAGAAGATAAAGTAAACTTGCATATTAGGATCATCGTATGCATATACTTAATCATATACTTCGGTATGATTCTAAAACGGAACGGGCATAAGCCATAGTGCTGTTACCGCCCATGTAATAACTTTATTTTTATCTTTATGATTCTAAATTGTAAAAGCATTAAACAGCTTTCTACACTTGTTCCTTTTCAAACATGTTTTATTTTCTTAACAATTACGTTAACTAAACGTAATTCCAAAGTAACTAGAATTCAGATATTGTAACAATCAAGATTTTGTCACGGACTCTCATTTTATACTTAGATGAGAAATGTAATCATGTTTTAAATCAAACTTTTTGATTTTGAAAAGGTTCAGTAGGTTTATGACGTAAATGGATAACGGTTTCTTACTATAAACAACGATATACATACATATTAGTAGTCAATAGTAGGCACACTGTAGAATTTAACGAAACATATTGAAGACGGAACTTTGTTGTTATTGCTATGCAAGCCAATATTTTGGTCGAGAATATTCGGTTAAGTAGAGTGGACCGTTCATTTACGGCTATCATAAATTAAGCATTTTCATCCTAACATAACCTCCTAGATTTAGTAGAAAGCATAATAATTAATTACCCTAACTTTACACAATCCAACCTTAGAGGGGGATACATTACAAGAAAGAATATTTGGGCCGGGTTGTTAGTGAGATATGATAAACAAAATGTTATTGAATGTATGCATGCAGCTATCAGGTAATTCTATTAAGACTTACAACTGTATCTACTGCAGCAGCTGGTGCAACAGCGGCTAGTGGAGAAACAGCAGCAACAGGAGCAGCAGCAGCTATCACTCCTTGTCTGGCAACAGCAGCTAATGGAGAAACTGCAGAAACCACTGCTGGTCGTGCAACAGCAGCTACTGGAGAAACTCCCCAGCGTGCAGCAGCTGGAGCTGGGTGAGCACTGAGTCCAGTTCTGCTTACAACTGCATTAAATCCATTCACACTGTCAGCGGCATAATTTACAACACGGACATTGCCGTCAGGTTCTACCAGACTGTATCTTCCTCTTACTAATCCACCATCACGAGATTCAACTTGGTTCTTGTTATCACCAGTCAGCGCATCACTCACTCCGTACCCAAATGCGTATCTTGGATAAGCCTGAAATGTTATGTATGTATAAAATTAGCAAAGAAATAAAGCTGTTTGACTAATTTTATTATATTTTATAATTTCTATTTGACAGTATTGTTGAGAAAAGTTTCAAATTATTTGCAATTTGATAGACTTTCTTATGGAAGGTGACCGTGGTAGTTACTCGTCCCGCAGAGCAAGAGAAATAACCTGTGAGAAGTTTTCAAGGACTACAAATAACATTGGAAATCTACTTTTATTTCACGAAGAGAGATTACAAGTACTCCACTTTGCTTGGAGATTTCTCCGAAAGAATCCTGTAATTGTTCAAGAACAGAAATATTTTTTGAAGTTTTTATATTTTTTGTTTCATTTATATTTTATATTCTACACTATTAGTAATAACAGAAATATATTTTTTGCTTTTATATCATATTAACCAGAATACATACCATTATTTGCAATAACAGATATAGTGCAGTCATGGGATAGTTACATGATATAAGTATTTTTTAACGTTTATAGTATAGATGTGAATCAAAATAATAGAAGAAAATATGGTTACCTACATTGTACTGTACGTGAGGCTTAGTGCTTGGTGAAACTGAAAATTCATAAGTCCTGCCACATAATACTAACATTCACTTTATATAACCAAGGAAAATGTGATAATGATCAAAGATAGGATGAGAGAATGGAGAATCTGAAGTTTACTTTGTGGTGGACCTTGCAATTTAATTTCACACACTTTTCAATTTTTGTAGATATATGTTAAAATAAGTTCAGTGATAAATTTGAAAAAAATGCTTACGTAAGTATCGAGTCCCAATCCAGATGCAATACCTGATGTCGAAACAATTCCAGCAAGAGGATTGCCAGATATCACTGTATTTAAACCTCCTAAAGAACCGAGCACTCCACCAGCAGAAGCAGCTGCCACAAAAGTGGCGACGAAAGCAAATGCCTAGAAGGAAATCAAATTTAGGTAGACTTAAAAAATGAATTTTTGTTTGATCATTACAAGCTAAGGCATTTCTCAAATACACATTTTACAATTCAGGGAGTAACTTTACTTTACACCGTGAAACGATTATGTGCATCGAGAAATAAATATTGATTATCAAATAATACAGATACATTTTATATATTACTAATTTCCTCATCCAAAAGCAAGCAGGAAATTTAATAAAAATTTGATACAGATCGGTTCATAGAATTTCGATTCAACATTTGACGCAGATGAGTCGGCAACATTCATCTTACAGTGTAACACTCACACCAGACCAAGGCCGGAATGGTGCCAGCAAACTAGGCCTTAGCAGAATGCTTTCCAACATTCTGTCCCTCACACTTCCACATTCTAATCCTAAAAAGTATGAAGGCCATAATAAAATTCAAATTTTGTACTGTACAAAACTTAAATACTGGTATAACAATACGCTTGATTGTTATTTTAGTGTTTAATGTATATAAATATCAACGCAAATATGTCAGTGTAAACACTTTTAAAGTTAGAATTAGAGTCAGAAATTTCATATTTTATTCTTTTGCAACGCTTGAATAGTATTGTTATATTTCGTTACTGCTCCTTGCAACGTTTCAGATTAAGCTCTTCTTAGTCTATGAATGTCTTCCGCTGTCTCGGTAAGAAGCAAAGCTTCAGCAAAGATAAATACCAGTCCGGCAGCCACGATATTCATCCGCAGGCTTCACTATTTACCACAGCACCACTTTCTCACAGGAAAATAATGGACATCTTCCCTTCTTTCCCCGTACTTTTTTTTTTCGCTAGATCAGGATTGAACTAGTAACGACATTAAACAATCGAAGAGCGATATGTCTGCTTTTAGAATTCGGAAATTACTTACAAGGCTAGGCTCTAGTCCTTTAACGGGTTTGCTTTTGTTAGTTCCGTAGAAGCTATAACTGTCCTACAAAACAAGCTAAAATTGTCTCCAGGGTTATTAAAAAAGGTTGAAAAAGTATTTTGGTTTCTTTGGTACAAATTCCGTCTTTAGGCACCCGCACTGAGTTCACTAGTCTCAGCAATTTGTTCCTAAAGATGGAACTACATTTCTATGAAGTAATTTAAATAGTTTTCACTATGCATAACAGTTTCTAGAATTGAGTGAATCACACGAACTATATAACAAATCAGACTAACTTACGAAAATCTAATTTTATAAACTGCGAGCAGCCGTAGCTCAGTATATGGAGTGTTTCTTTCCCATTCCTGATATGCCAGCATTTCCCATAGTTTCGATACCAGGAGCCGAGCATCCTGACTAAAAAGTTTCAGGTTTTTTCCTCAGTTGCACCAGGCAAATGTCGTGATATTTCCTTCAAAGTAGACTCTGATCGACTCCTACTCACATTATTTCCACTGCCATATCCTGGAGAGAGTCATCGATTTCTAAAGATCTTAAACGAAATCGAAATTCTAACTTTAGATATAACTTGTTTCATCATGGTGTTTCTTGTACGATAAGTGCTTGTTTCACCTATAAGTCTATACTCTATCCTCATGCCTATTTTGAATTATTTAATATGATTTTAAGTGTCACATTCTCATTTAAATTGTAGAAGAAAGTATCCATTTACAATGGTAATTAGAATGTTTTTGCGATTAGCGTCATCACAATACATTGGAAATGAGAAGCGAACGTTAAATATATCCAAATGAGTTTTTTTTCGTATTAATATAAAAACACTAAGGAAAATTTTTGTTCATTACTTACTGTAATATAGTTCATTTTGTTAGGATCCCTGATTCCAAAGTACAATAACATTAAGTACAGTATACTTTATATACCTTCTATGTTGAGTGAAAGTAAATACTTAAATTCAACCACTTCCTTCCTTTGAGTATGTGATACTTCTAAATTACATATAGAATGGCCTTGAAACAGCAATCAGAAAACATAAATATGATACTACATGATGTAATTTATAATGAAAATGAATAATAACGTTTTATTACTAGCAGCATTTTAACTGAAAGGAAACATAAGTCCATATCAACTTCACTACAATTCGTTTCTTTCTCTTTCGATGTTAATGTTCTAAAAAGTGTGAATAAAACCTTGATACAGAATAATGGAAGAATTTATATAAAAGATATTTTAATATGTATTTTGAGACGAAAAGTTTTTGCTTCATCTTTCAGAGATGCACCACTTTCGCAGAATTTTCGGAAGAGAGGAATCGAACTTAGACATTTACAATTAGTTTTGTAAAGTAACATTTTTCTGTGAAGTATTTCTTCAACAAAAACGTTTTTTTTTTTTGTTTTGGTTTTTTATGTTTTGTTCAACATGTCGTTTCATTTTGAGACAGTAAGTATTTATTGCTTTACGTTGTAGATAATCAATGAAATCAGTAGGATTGGAGTCAAAATTCTCAAACATTCATCCCAATTTACTATTGCTTTGTTTTCCTTCAGCTTTACTGCCACATTACTATGCTTCCTATATCTTCACCCTGAAAAACTTAAGGAATTAACTGAGGACATATGAACTAAAGTTATTTTGTATAGTTTGGAATAAAATACTATAAACCTCCAGGGAACTGAAGAAATATTCTGAATTATAGGATGAATTTAAGTTCCTAGAGATAATAGAACTTCCAAGACGTGTTCAATGTAAACTGAACAACTATGGATTCTTACGGACATATGCTCCCATTCCGTACGCAATACGCTATTTTCTAATTAAGGTATTAAATTATTCAAGGAAGATATCCATTTTTGATCATCAATACCGTCCGCAAAAAAAAAAAAAAAAAAATCGGGTTATCTGTAGCTCAAAATTCCAGGTAATAACCTGTTTCTATGCAAGGGCAGAGATAAATGGTACATTGTGTATCACTATCCAAACTCGGGGATATTGCTTTCTCATGGTCCAGGCTCCAAGTCTCTCCCCATACTGTGACATCATATACAGATACAGACAGTGTAACAGAAAGTTATGTTCTATGCTTATTTAAAGAGAGTTCCAAAAATCCGTATTGTAAACAAACAAATATGATACATATATGTTTCTTGTAATGAGTTATGTTTCAATAAGGCTCTGGGAAATATTACAAATTACGTCATAACGTAGCTATGTCCCGAGGCTCCGCCCGCGCTTTTTTGAAAGAATATTAATAGATATCGCCAGACACGTAACAGTATGGGGGCCATTTGAAAAATCAAATTTTAAATATTGGTTGGCAACTCTGACAACTGTGTGCTTGGGTACAGGGACAACGGTAGTATGTTTGGATGGTGTCGAATATGTTTACCCAAAGTTTGGTGCGGATACGTCAAACTATATGAAAGTCATTTTAAATATTTAATTTTAAAAATTGATTGGCAACACTGTCAACTGTGGGACCTGAATTAGATTTGACTTTATTATTTATGACCTTTAGGCATCTAAGTCTCAGACCGTGTGGGACCTGAAACACCACTATTTCAGTACGTAAATACCAAGTTTGGTACTGATGCGTTCAACTATATGAAAGCAATTGATTTTTCTAATTGGTTGGCAACAGTGACAACTGAAGCACCGGAAGTACCTCCATAAACTATCCCAGTATCTAATGTAGTTGTAGCTTGGGACCGGTAACAAACGTCTATCGTGGGTGTTGTGGCGTGTAGCCTCACAAAAGCACCTTCCAAAGTCCCTTAGGATACTGATCAGGTCTTAAAATACAAAGTGTTAAGTAAGTATTAAAAGAATATGAATGCTTGAAGCAATGTGCATTTACCATTAAATTTTGCATGTCCCTTCTTGCGATTTACGAGGATCGCAAGTAGTTCTGCTGAAATTATAACTTCAGCACTGTCTTTATGTAGGTCATAGCAAGTGTTGTGTATCAACATTGTTAATTTCGGTAGACAGGTAAGACCCTACGCTTCTTCCAAGACAATAGTACTGGCGAGGGGCCCACCAGGAAATTTCTTGGTTCCCGGCACGGGCAGTCCAACGGTAACGGTAACAAATATGACACCTAGAATTTTAAAGACTGGTTGGCGACACTGACAACTGTAGCGCCGGAAGTACGCAAATGAAGTGTTCCAGTACTTAATGAACATACACGTGAATATCAAACTGATGTAAATCAATGTTGATACGTCCATCGGTAACGAATATTAAATATAGAATTTTAAAAATTGGTTGGCAACACTGATAATTAGCCTGGAGTGCCCGGATGACCTGTCTTAGTATCTATTGCACAAGTAATCAAAAATTTAGTGTAAATAAATTAACACATGTAGTAGATTTCTATTAATAAAGACATTTCTATAAGTTGAGTTTTGAAATAGTTTGGCAACACTGACATCTGGTGTGCTTGAGTTCAGGGACACCCAAAACTTTTCTCCTATTTTTTTGAATGATGTTTCAGCTAAGTTTGGGTCAGATATGGTATGGAAGAAATTTAAAAAAATACTATTATAAAAAGTTGGCAACACTGAGAATTGGGCAACTTGGAATATTTCACATATATCAGAAGAAATTTGTAATTTTACAGTATATAGGGTTTAAATCATGTTGAACTTCTTTTTAATACCTAAATCAAAGTAACTCTTACTTAAAGAGACGTTAGGAGTATTAGAAATTGTTGCCCTGGAGAGAAAACGAAATTTAGAAAAGAAGAAATGCTTATGCATTTATCTCTAAAGAGAGAAAAACGTAAGATCTAGAAAAAAACGAACGATTTTTTTTTATTTGCAACACTACCTACAGTAGGCTCGTAAACAATGTTGATGACATTTATCCCAATAGAGGTATAATAGGAAGTAATCAAACTGAACTTATTTTTCGTTAGAAAATTGTTTAATACTTCCTATTGAGTACCAAGAATAGTTTCTTTTTTATGTCCTTCCTCTCCTTATTCTACAACCAGATTCTGGATTTATAGAAAACAAGTGTGGGCATAAGAGACAAAGTCAATTAAATATAGTTTATGTAAATGGGATTTGAAGTCAGGTAGCTGTGCTAATAAATATCATTCAAAAGATTTCGTGTAAGTGAAAATTTTTTCACAGCAACGAGACTCAATCACACTTGTATCTATTTATCTATAACATAACGCTAACGGCAATAGTACTCTAAACTGTTCCTACTAAACCCAGGGAAGCAGTGAATACCATACCTTCTGTTACTGTCATTACTTCTATTACGTTTTCTACAAATACCTCTAATGCTTAGGTAGATGTCCGTGTTATTGCCATGTTCTTGATATGGCCACCCCCTATTGTGAGTAAGCTTATAAAAAAAATCCGCTATATGGCATCAGTATCCAGGGAGGGGGCCTGGTAGTGTGTCACGTGATCATTTCCCGTCCATCCAGGTTGAACAATATGGCGTCAGTTTCTTCCTTTTTTGTTTTTGTGTGACCTCTTCTTGTTTTTCACTGGTAAGTCCCTTAGTTTCATGGATGTTTCTCAAATACTTTTTTCATGAAACCAACGTACTGTATTAAGTTTTTAATGCTCTTTCAATTGGTGTTATCGTTGGTGGTGCATCTTTTACGAGTTTTTCATAATCAAACGATTTTCGTGAAAGCTGACTTGTTCCTGATATGACTACCCAGGTCATTGTCATTGGTTCGTCCTCGTCATCTGATCCAGATGATCCTCATCACGTTGATACTCTGTGTATGGTTACAGGTAACTCTCCGCCAGGGACTCAATCATCCAGCGGGAATTCATCTTCCAGCTTTAATAGAATTGCATTATGAAACTGAAAATATCACAATTTGTATAACATGGAATAGGGGTAGCATATCATATACACATACTCCTGATATGGCCAATAGGTAGACTTTTGGTATTTCGTTTTTTAGCAGTAAAACTATTTTCATGGGTCATGAAATCTTTTTCTATGAAGGTCCATTAACCCATGAAAATAATGAAAAAAATGGCTTTGATTTCTTTCAAAATTGCGGCTAGAAAACGTCTCAAACATTAGCATGGCCATATTAGAGAAACTCGCCTTACTTCTACTACTAACATTACTACAAGAATGACTTTTAGTACTGGTGCTTTACAAGATACTACCACAGCTATTGCTACTTCTACTACTGATATCACTTGTATACAACTTATTATTTCACTACTATTCTACTTTCGTTTACCAAAATAGCCCGTACTGGACTCCTTCTTTCTATATGACAACAATACATTGAAATCGTGAGCGTTATTATTCACTCCATCATCCGAAAGGATTGATTAGTATCTAGTAAGTAATTTTGGGGTCATGAATGTAAACTTCAGAGTTTCGTTACCATGGAAACAGTAACAAGGTTAAAATTTTAATACCTAGAGAACCCTAACCGTAAGAATCTCTATCGAGATGCATTTTTCATTGTTGTCAGATCTCATGATGTATAGGAGAGAAAATATATGTAATAAAATATACCGCAAATAGAAATGCAGCAAATTTGTTTACAACTCAAAAATAACACAACTGCGTCATGAAGATGAAAGAGAAAACACAGTATTGGAATTCAGATCTTCCCACAGATTATTACGTAAATTATCAATTTCGCTATCAAATAGGCTTTTCAAGTTTTACAGTGGAAGAGACCAGTATTATTAACGCGAGTTTTAGATGACGGGACACGAAACTGTAATGTTGAAACTTACTTAATCCATACCATCTAACTTATTTTCAACATTTTTTTTGAAGATATAACAGATGAGCAATGTTGCGTCTTTGTTCTAAGCTCTGAGTATTAAAGTTCTTCATGACTGCATTATAACTATCATAAGCAGGATAGATTCGAGTTTCTTTAAAAGTCAGGAATTTAAGAAATTTTGATTGGATTTTCTCTAATTGTTGGCAATCTTTCAATTGATATGGATTCCAAATAAAAGAAGCATATTCTACCTTGGAGCGAACATAAGCATAGTAAATGTTTTCCAATGTTGATATGTTGTTGAACTCTCTTCCCGTCCTAATTACAAATCCTAGTAACTTCAAGACTTCATTTGTTATATTTGTAACGTGTATTTTAAAAGTTAATTTCGAGTCAAAACTGACACCAAGATCCTTAACTACAGTAGGTCTGTTTAGGACAATTTTATTAATGAAATAATCAATTTGTTGAGTGGTATTATTTCTATTAGATGATAATACTTTACATTTACTTATGTTGACTCCAAGTTGATTAATAGCACAGCAGTTTGCAATATTATCTAAGCTTTGCTGAAGCCTTATGCAGTCTCCGATGGAGTTGACTGTTGTATATATTTTAAAGTCATCTGCAAATAACATTTTTTCATTATCAGGCACATAATCAGGAAGGTCATTAACAAGAAAGAGGAATAATAAAGGTCCTACGTTCGAACCTTGAGGAACTCCTGAGGGTGCGGAATATTTATATGATTTCTCTTCTTTATTGCTTGAGATTTATTAAGTACGAATAGAGGAGCCTAATCAGAGTGTGTGAGAAGTGATACTGATTTAATTTTTCCAGTAATATATTGTGATCAACTCTGTCAAATGATTTCTCAAATTCAATATAAATCACATCAGCTTGTTTGCCTTCATCCAACGAATTTGCTATGTAGTCCGTAACAACTGCTAAGTTTATTCCTGTGGATTTCTGAGAAACAAAGCCGTGCTCCTTAGTTGAGATAACTAGTTGAGTATGATTACTAATTTTCTTGTATAAGATCTGTTCAAATACTTTTGCAAAAGCTCGTAATATTGCGATTGGTCTGAAGTCAATAATAACTCTACTATTGTTAGATTTTGGGATAAGAAAAACCAGGGCAGATTTATATTTGTTGGGGAAAGTACATGTTTTTAGGGATAAGTTAAATGCTATCAATAGGTGACATTTAAATATATCAACACATCCCTTAACAACATATGAGGGTATGCCATCAGAACCAACTGTCGTCTTCGATTTTAAATTTCTGATAGCATTTTCAACTTCCTTTAGTTGAATTTGGTCAATGCACAGTGTCCCTATTTCATCATTGCTATTACTAACAGCATCACCATTAAAATTATTATATGCTTGAGTGGAGGATAGAAATACCGATTGAAAATACTGAGCGAATGCATTCCCCATCTCATCATTGTTAGACAACTCCTGACCTTCCAAACTTAATACATTTGGCGGTAGGTGCCTTTTTTTATTTTTGATAAAATTACATAGTTCGCTCGAGTTGGTATTGATATTATTTTCAGAATTAATTGTAAAACTCTTATAGGCAATTCTAGTGTTTTTACTAATTTTCATACGTAATCGAGCAAATTTTTTATAGAAAGGTGTTGAGTTCATGGTTTTGACTCAGGATTGTTTATGATAATATACCTTGTCATTAATTTTTTTTTTAAATAATATATTTGATGAACAAACACGGATACTTTGAAAGAGTACTTATTTTACGGGGAACACCTATCAAATACTTCATAGACAATATCATAGAATTTACTCACTCACTAGGTCATTAACATTCGAATACATTTTTAAGAATTCCGAATCTATATTTTATAGTTCCTGATACATCAGAAAATTTGCCTTCCTAAAACTGTAATAATCTTGATTATTCTGTTAACTATGTCTATTATTATAGCTGGGTAATAGATATCTTCCGGTACCAAGGGTAACAATTCTCTAATAACTTCAACATTTTCAAGGTTTGACAGAACTAGATCTAGTATGCGATTATTATTATCATTGGCAACATAGTAATTGGCACATTGGCGCATTGGCATTGGAAACGATCTCAAATCATAAAAAAATGTAAAATTGTATAAGTTACTATACAGATGTGCTTTGTTAAAAACCAAATTCGGTACAGGTTATCTCTGGTAAATTGAAGTCACCAATGAGGAGAATAGGACTGGCTTGCGGACAAGTGGATTCAATGCATGCAAATGGGTGATCATACAAATCTATACCTCAACCCGGTTCAAAATATACAACTCACAGATATACATTAATCTGCTCTTTACAGTTATTCTAGCGATAAGACACTCATATTGATCATCACAGCTATTCAATAAACAAATATGGTATTTTTCCAAGAGCCCAGGTAAGTACCCCTCCCTTCTTTGACTTGCCAGTTTTATTAATATTGCGATCTTGTCTTAAAACAGTATACATATTATCAAACAATTCACTGTCATAATGAGTTTCATTAGTCCGTGTTACAGTAATTGTAATTATATCGTAATTATTTGATATTACACTATGGAAAAAGTCATTTGTTTTAGGATCTAGCATTCTGATTATAAATTCACAAGGTTTCATTGTTTCACTAACATCCCTAGTTATATTTGGAAAATGATTGTACAATTCACTGTCTTCGGTTAAGGAATACTTACCCTTTCCCCCTCCACATTCCTTTCTCTGTCAAACTTTGTTCCTTGGGGGCTATGTTATGGTTGAACAGGTGGCTCTCGTCATTTGTCTCTTATCACTAGAGGTGGGGGTAACCTCACAGGTGGTTGAGAGAACTTGCTTTTGAGCATGCAGTGTTACAATCTTTGTAGTTTTGTTTTAAACGATTTCTTCACTTTGCACTAATGTTTTTTCAATTTTTTGTAGCTCCTCAAGGATGAGAAGTCTATTATTTATTTATATTAAATTATTTATTTATTTATTCAATTATATATACTCTTATTTATTGATATTACATATTCAAAACACTTTGAATTCCGTTATGACAGTTCAAAATAGATGTTATTTTACATAAAATTATAGAATTTTAGTTTCGAAAAAAAATATTACAAAATTTCATTGTGAACAAATGACTGCTACATGAATGCCGAAAATCTATAAATGAGAAAACAAAAGACTTTTTAGGAATAAGTCTTAATAACTTTGACTAAGAATGGTTTACGGCAATTCAAACGATAAATAAATTTGATTTTTTTTTTCAATTTTGTTTAATTTTCTTGCATTTGTTTTTGGAAATTCTATTGTTACTTCTTATGCCTGAAACGGATTAAGGAAACCAGTATAGTGTACTTCAGGGAGTTCAATGAGCGTGTCGAAATGGTTAACGAAGTATAAAATCATATTTGCTGTCGCAGCATATTTAAATTGTTTTCATGAGTTATTAACAATGTTTAACCATGCAACAGACATCTTAAATTTGAATATAGTTTTCACAGTTTGTGACTTTCAACTAGAACTACTAAATCGCTGGTTATCTCATTACTAAAAGATAGTTTAATTATACATTACTCAACATTATATGTTAGAATAGGAACATTAGAGAAACGAATTACTGTATAAATGTATCACTCACATTCACATATTAACACCAACGAACTCATATATAAAATTTAGACATTAGGAAACGATCTTAAATATTTGTTATTCAGGGTAGTTATTACTACATTTAGCCAGATATGGTCACAGTTAAAAAGAAATACTTGAACTAAAGTATTAATATTCATTTTCATATTTAATTGCACATTCACAATTACGTTAATTTCTTTCGATGGTTATTTGAAGGCCAGATAATAATTTTGAAGAATTGATAGACGAGGAAGGAAGCAGTTCACTTGAAATATTTACTTTCTCTCAATAGAGTTGGTATATAAAGCACACATTACAAATATCAATATAGAAATTCAACACACAGATTACAGCATGCACTGTATTGCAGTAAGTAATCTTCAGTATTATCTTTCCATATTGCATGTTCTGCATTATAATAAACATATACATGTTTTTATAATAACAGATATGACAGATTTAAAGTGAAATATAGTAATTGCATTTCATTTCTTTTAAAAAATATATTTTCAATTATGAAAAGAAATTTCAGTTTTTACTTTGGAGTTTTTACCATAGATTGTAAAGCGTTCTAAACAAAATGGGTGAATCCGCCAGTTTCAAAGTGTAGCTTAGCATCTCAATCGCAACAGGTAAGCACAAACTATTTCCAGATTTGAATTGAAAGACAGTTTTTTTTAATCTTGTCACTAAATTTGGCAGGCAGGCAGGTTTTGTTAGGCTTCTCCCGTCCTAGAATTTACATTAATGTATTAATGAAAAGTGATGAAGAGAAATGGGTCTCAGTTTTGAGTTATATGTCCTTAATTTATTAGGTCGTTTCAAATCTGGTTGCTCTAAAGTTCACAAGTGTTACATTTCTCTATTTAAGAATTGACTCTAATTTCGCTGTATGGATTAAAGTTGAAGAGGGCCTTCAGGTCAAGCTTTGGGCGAGGTCACCGAATCTATGCCTCAGACCTGGCTTGACCCGGTGACTCGGAAGGCAAAACAAATATTTTAATTCTATTCTTATTGTACACTAATATCTTTGAACAGACTTTCTTGACAGGGTGACCGAAACCGATGGATTACCCTCCAGAGCAAGAAGAAATGATGCCGAAATGATGCCAACATTATTATTTAACATAGAGACATAATCTCCACAAAGAACAAAAGCATCCCCTGAAGTGTGCAAACAAACCGTCAACCTCGTAAAAACTATTCACATTTTCTGTGTGAAGTATTAAATATGGTACAAGCAGGTCATACAAGTCAAGAGGGGTCAATCGGGTTATCAAGTCATTGGGTCACCTATTTCAGGCTCAAGCCAGGCCACCAAATTTGACCCTTTTCAGCTTTGGTACGGATTTCAGTGCGTTGTCATCGGCTTGGCTCTAACTTTACTGTATACATTGACCTTATTTGTTTTTCTCGAGCATTTTTGTAGTATTTATTGATAATGTAATATGACAAAGATAAAATAATTTTAGGGTCAAATTAGAAAGGATTTCAATGTATCGTTATTTGAAAGAAACAATACTTAAGACTTTTATACTCCGTAATTGTTCTGTGTAGTTATAATTCACACATATTCCTAAATATTGAAAATAGAATTAACAGCAAGTTATATTAACATTATTTTCAAAACCTGCTATGTGCGTAAATAATTATTAAACTAATGAATGAAAATAATTTATACAAACAGTATCATCTTATTTTTAGGTAATAAGTTTGGTGGCCACTCTTGTGGCAGCTGCTTCTGCTGGAGGAGTCGTTGGATCTTTGGGCGGATTGAGTGCTGTGATATCTGGAAGACCTATTGGAGGAATTTACTCAAGCGGCATAGCATCTACTTTGGGAATCGATCGTTACGTACGTATTACAAATACTTCATTATAAATAATGTAGCAGAACAGTTTGAAAAACTTATTCATTCTTCGTGTATTCAAATCTTAGGGTCAAAGTTTGCGTATCACAGATGTTATTTCCCACAGTAAATGCTAGGCATATTCTTACATTGAATTTCAGCATCTGCGCCAGTATTAGTCAATACAACAACCATTTCATACAAGACAGAATCCAGTATTACACAATATTGGAATAAGTTATTTATTTCCTTAAGGTTAGATCTCTAGCTTACTTCTAGAGGCCAGTTACATGTCGAATGATGATCTTTCAGACCCAAAGTCTTACGGACCAAAGTCTTGTATAAGATTAACTACCCTCTCGGTTAAATATAATAACAAATATTTTAGTAATTGTAGATTTTAGTACAGAAACGACTTTTACAAATAACAATCCTCACAAGTTATCTGATATTAATTGTACATAGTTAAGTTCCTGTAGTAGTTAAACCGTGAAACGGGCCCGTTTTATTGGAAGGGAGAATTCCTAGTAATGACTTGATTGGACTGGTACTAATGTCATAAACGAGTTGCTGACTTTCTAAGGACTAGAAAAAGAGTTTATTCGAAGTTTACGATGGTCCACTCCGTTCTATACCGCACACAGACCTCAAATTCCTTCCCACGTGCAAATAAGTGAAGTAGGTCCTTTTGAGCCTCAAGGATGTTCTTCCTGTATAGGAAATATTAAGGGGCCTACAGAAACAAGTTTATTTTCTGGATTTGTGTGGCATTCAGAGTAAATCATCCGATTTAAAAGTTGATTCATAGCGTGCCTTATTGATTCCCCTTTTCTAGAAAATAGTAGTCAGGTTACTGTACACAACAAGTCCATAGTAGGAATATGACTCTTTATAATTATTTTTTTAATTTTAACGAAAAATTATGTAATTCATTTCAACTGGAATCGGCTAGGATTTAGGGTCGACTATGGGCTTTAGTGACAGCGCTGTATCGTCATTATCCTCCGAAGACTGAGAGAAAATATTACCAAAATTCAGTTAAAGTGGCTGTCATCACCACTGTTTAAGCTTACTTGCTTTTCTAAAGGTAATTTATAACGAGAAAACATTACTACAGACATGATTAAATCGTCTAGTTTCTCTGAAACATACTACGGTATAAAGTACATACATTATAAATTCCTTTGTAATATTTCAGGCTTACCCAAGATACTCTTTTGGCTACGGAGTAAGTGATGCCCTGACTGGTGATAATAAGAACCAAGTTGAATCCCGTGATGGTGGAGTAGTAAGAGGAAGATACAGCCTGGTAGAACCTGATGGCAACGTTCGAGTTGTAAATTATGCTGCTGACAGTGTGAATGGATTCAATGCAGTTGTGAGCAGGACTGGAGCCAGTGTTCATCCAGCTCCAGCTGCTGCACGATTGGCAGTTTCTCCAGTAGCTGCTGTTGCAAGACCAGCAGTGGTTTCTGCAGCTGCTCCTGTAGCTACAGTTGCAGGCTCTGCACTGATTGGTGCCCCTCTAGCCGCCGTTTCTCCAGTATCCGCTGTTGCCCCAGCTGCCGCAATAGATACTGTGGTGAGTTTTTGTTCAACAACATACTTAGATAAAATTTACGATAGAATAACTACTGGGTATATGTGAGTAGAATACAATTATTTTCAGCACTAATTCAGGAATTAAATGAACCACTTGACTCATAAGGTACGTTTTTAGACTTACCCAACATATCCCTTCGGTTACGGAGTGATGTACTCACTGGCGACGACAAGAACCAAGTTGAATCTCGTGATGTAGGAGCTGTAAGAGGAAGGAAGTTACAGTCTGGTGGAACCTGATGGCAATGTCTGTGTTGCGAATTATGCTGCTGATAGTGTGAACGTATTTGATGCAGTTGTAGGGGTTTCTCCTGTAGCTGCTGTTACATGACCAGGTGTAATTGCTGTTGGCACTCCAATAGCAGCCTTTTGTCCAGTCGCTGCATTTGCAAGACCATCAGTGGTTGTTGCACCTACTAGTGTAGCTGCAGTTGTTACCGGCGATTCATACATAAGCATAATGCCACCAAATAGATATAATACCGTTCTACGATGATTCGTTTTAAGTAGATTACAAGAAATTTCTTCACCACTTTGTTCATAATATATTTTTGTTTCTGATACTTAAAATAATATTATATGAATGAAATTCCGTTCCCTAACATGTCCGGTTTGTGCTATTAACTTTTTCCTTGTTTTCTAAGGAAATATATGGACTTGGACATGATCAAACATTATTTCTTTAAGTGAAGAAGTAGAAGACAAGCATGATATATAATTTAAAGGGTGTATGTTAAGGGAAGATCAATATTATAATTTATTTGAAACCTTTTACATTTTTGTACTGTACAACTGTTTCTATTTCCTCACGTTGCTTTTGTTATAAATACGATAGCATTTAAATAAATATAAGATTTTGAATGGCACGTTAAATATGTTATAGACTATTCATGGTTCTAAGCAATGTTTATTCGAAAAAGTAAAGATCTCGTTATTATAGTTACAAGGTAAATTACAGTAAATTATCACTGTTTGCGAATTGACTGCAAGAGTTCTTTAGTAATGTCATTTATTATAAGAATAAGTTGCTATATAGTTGTTAAATAAAAAGGTGATCTAAAGTTTCATTTCAAATCAATACAAGAATTTCTAATTGTAAACGAATGAAACAAGTATCCTGGATTGCAGGCTTACCCTCGTTATGCTTTTGGCTACGGAGTGAGTGATGCTTTGACTGGAGACAACAAAAGCCAAACTGAAGTTCGTGATGGATCAGTCGTGAGAGGAAGATACAGCCTGGTGGAGCCTGATGGCACCGTGCGAGTAGTTAATTATGGTGCTGATGGCATCAATGGATTCAATGCTGTTGTTAGCAGGGTTGGTGCTAGTGCTCACCCAGTCTCTGGAATTAGAGGAGTCGGAATTGGTGTTATTCCCTCTGCAGTAAAAGTTATTGGTTGATTGTAAAGTTATCTAAAACAATAAACAATATACGTACTTGGTGACGATCCTATCATTTAAATCCTTAGAATTACAATTTTGTGCATTGTTTTTGCTTTTATTACATATAAGCAATTACAGGACCCATGTTACGAACTTCAGGAAGTGTTTGATTACATCAAAGCAAGGAAAGAGTTTCCTTCTAGAAATACCAAAGGATGCGTCATTTCGAAGCTGATTAAGCCCTTATGTGCACAGCTAATCAAAAATGGCGTAATAACTCGTTAAATGTTGACGTCAGAGTTTTTGGCATAACACGCGACGATGATAGATGTAATAATACAGTAGACCCTCTTCTTTCCGAGCATCTTTCTGGTTGTGCTCGGGTGCTCACTGATCTTGTCCGCAACGATGCGCCACTTCGATGGGCTGCAATCGCCATTTTCTTTGTCATGTGCTGTTTGTCTTTGTCGCACGCAGTTATAGAGTGATGTTTACGACCATCGTAACAGTATTTCCCTTCGCTTAGTGTTTGTCGTGATTGTCAGTGACCACTTAAGTTAGCGTTTCCTGCTTTGTAGCCGGTAATATTTTTATGGATTTTAAAATGTTATCGAAGCCCAGTACAAGCTCTTCCAGTGCTAAAGGAGGCGATAGTCGTAAGAGTGTCATGTAAAATACATGTCTTATTCGTTTGGAATTTATAAAGAATTATTAATCTTTATTTAGTATTTTAGTTAAAACTGTAGACGTTCGATTATCAGGCAAAATTGGTTATCCAGGATAGCCGCGATCTCGACCGTGCCGGATAAAAGAGCGTGTACTGTATAATGTATTTCACAAGGGAAGGTACCCGAACGTGTGCTAAAGTTGACGGTGTGGTCTGAACCATTCGATGGGCCATGGTTCGTGTGGGCATATCGGGAAAGTAGGATCTGGATCGATCTATAATTGTAGTTTGAGCGATTTCAAATAAAATGCATTTTTTGCCCAGTGCATGTAACCACTCCAGTTTATTTTTAAAGAATACCGCAAGCTATGTAGCCTATCAGAAGGATTAATAGCATAGAAGTGAAACGAGTACAGTGTGGAAGAATAAAAGTGTATTAAACGTATATTACAAAGAGTGCGGAAAATGGCATAAAGCCACACTTTGTTGCAGCTTACCTTAAGATACATATCACTCACACACAAAAGAAACTGCTTCAGGCACAACACTTTCTTACATCACGAACATTTAGAACGGGCTAGACACACACCTTCTTACAGTTGTTATTTTCAAAGTGGAATGCGAATATCGCCTAGTGCTCGTAGGTTGTGTACTCATTTTTAAAGGAAAGCCAGCTTTAAAAAAACACTAAATCGAGTAGAAGGGAACTAATTTATCATAATAAATAAGAATTTCAATTCATTATCTCTTCGAAATAATAGAAAGTCGACTAATTAAGTTTGGAGAAAATGTAATTATTTCAAAAATGATTTCATTGGACCAATGCCGTACATATGCCCAGGTTGAACGAACTTGCAGGTCTGCGGAGGCAAGTTCTAGACTTGTTCAGATTTCTTTTGTTACTTCCACCCAAGGGCTCCGATTTCTCTGTAACTTTGGGGGGGCCCATTCAGAATTATTTTTTTTTTTGTTTCCGGGTGAGGGTCTAAGAAGGCACATATGATACAAATCCAATTCAGATTTTGCCAAATATTGTATATTTATTTAAAAAACATATAATAGTATATATATTGTAACGGGATGTAGTTAATTGGGTCAGTATGTCAACTTGACTACAACGTAAACAAACCACAGATAACAAATATTACATAATGCTGCATAAGCACCACAAGAAGCAGACGACACTAACACCAAGTGGTAAGACTTGGAAACAATAAAAATACGCCCACAAAAAGGGATATAAAAGGCCAGTCATGAACCTCAAAAGTATCACTTCTTCGCTCCGAAAAGTGGTCACCTCTACCTACCTGACTTGGACTGGAGTCAGGACTCTCTCCTAACCCCCGACTTGCACTGGAGTCGGTATACCTATACCTTGCTAACTTGGACTTGAGTTAGTATCCATTCTCCAAACAATCTCCTTTCTTTCCAAAAGATCTAAGTCGAAGTTACCACTGCAAAAGAGGTGAACCACTAGTCTGATCATTACAGAGCCCGCGTTTGGGACGCTCTTATTAATAACAGTAAATTACTTGTATGTCATATAATATTGGAACTTTTTGTAATAAACTGGTATAGGTAAAACGTCAATAAGTGTTTGTTCTATTATTTAATAAATTCAACCACTATAATAAATGATCTTTGGTCAAACGGACTCTACCAGATTATATCGTATATTTTGAAGACTGTTCTATCACATCATATACGATCCTGTCACTACATTACGAAGTAACAACCAAATAACCATTACGATATAGTCATTATGAAGGCTTCCCCGGGTCCAGCTATTACAGAATTTAACAATTTTGGATAACGTTAAAAAAATTCACTAAAGGATATTATGTTCTAACTAATAAGAACTAAGTTTCTGCTGTTACTAGAAAATAAACTTAGGAAATAACATAAACTAATGTTAGTCTATGCATAGGAGTTATCCAGCTTTCCCAAATGTGGTTCTCTTTCCATCCGGATCACCCTTCTGACGCGCTACTGCTTTATTGGACATTGTTTTTTTAATTCTCGGTTCTCGATCTCGACAGGCATGGTTCAAGAAGCTTCTGTCTCACCCACAGTGAGAAAAAAATATTTTGACAAGTTCAACAAAGACGAAAAGCAGACTTATCACACGAAAAACGTGGCCCATTTCGAAATCACTTGCCTGCTTATGATAATTTGGATACCTTAGATAGAATGGTATAGAAATAACTAGTACTCGATACACCTGCAAGATAACAGGCAACGAGAGAGTGATAACTACGTAAATTCATGGCAAAAAATGTATTTGGACAACCCCATACTACTCTCGAAATAAATGTTCTAGGAATTCTTTTGTGTGCAAGAGCACTCTGCGTGGTGTATTGAAGCAATCCACATCGTGTCAGGCATAAAGAAGCAGCATGGGGAACAATTTGAGTTGAACAACATTGGAACAACTCACTTTAATTTAAAATTACGTGCTGAAGGTAAAAGGTACTGAGACATAGCCAAGCTTGTTGGAAAGCCATGCTCTAGCGCTAGATACATCATAAATAAACATAAAACAGAATAATTATTGGGGATTCTTCCTGGACAACTAAGGAAACTAACTGCACGGAATGAAACCTACATTCTTCATTCTGTGAACAAAACTCAAAGAATTAATGTTAAAGATTTGGTTACTTCACTTGTCTAGGACATGCAAGTTAATGTTACAGATGTATAGATGTGAACAAAAAAAATGGGATTCAGAATATGTGTAATCAGAAACAAAACTTACATATAAGAAGAAAGCAGAAATAAGAAGTTCTAATTTTGCAAGAAATATCAATATAAGTGCCTGGAATTTTGGAAAAAGTTTGTTTTTCTAGGATGAGACTAAGATAAACTTGTATTGTAGTGATAGATATCATGACGTGTGGCGGAAGAAGAACGAAGCTTTCAGAAAGCAGAACATTGTTTTAACTGATAAAAATGTGGGAGGGTCTGTTAAGATTTGGAGTTGTGTATTTACTAATAGAGCGGCCAGTATTCATACCCTGGATACACATCTTCTAAATCTCAATTGTTCAATGAATTACTAACATTAACTTACATATTCTAGTCGAGTGAAGTATTCAAATCTTTAGCACTAATTCTTTGAGTACTGTTTACAAAATAAGAATGTAAGTTTCATTCCGAGCAGTTAGTTTTCTTGGTTGGCCAGAACTAATTCTATTCCTCAATAATTGTTCTGTTTACGTTGCTTTATGATGTATCCAACGGTAAAGTATGACTTTCCAATAAGCTTGGCTTGTCTGACACCGTGTGGATTGCTTCAATACATTAAGTAAACTGCTCTTGTACACAAAAGAATACCTAGAACATTCATTTCGAGAGTATTATTGGATTGTCCAAATACTGTTTTTTGCGATGAATGTACGCAGTCGTCACTCTTTCGTTGCCTGTTACCTTCCAGGTGTATCGAGTGATAGTTATTTCTTAAGTATTCTATCTAAGGTATCAAAATTATCATAGAAGGGCAAGAGATTTCGAAATGGTCCATGTTTTACGTGTGATAGTCTGATTTGCTCTTTGTCGAAATTGTCAAAATACTTTTTTTCCGCTGTATATAGTTTCCCTATATATAAGTTGTATGAGAAACTCAAAATTACGGTATTAACGGCAAACAATAGCATCCAAACAGCAGTTTGAAGGATATGTTTCCAAGTGCAAGTCCACTCCTACTTTTGTGTGAGTTCTCCTTGTTGCTTATTATTATTATTATTGTATATATTTCTTTTTCTTAAATTATGTTAGTATATGACAAAATCACGATGAATGATCCTTAACCCTCGGAACCCCAAGATATAATTTCATCTCACGGAACTTCAAGATGAGTCATTTTCGACGCATGTAGGTCTATATTTCTCGTATGAAATAAAGTACTTGTTCAAAATCAAGGTATTTTAGAGTATGGGTGTATTCATTGTATAGTATTTATTGCATTGTATTGTATTTATTTATTGTATTTTATTTTTTCAAGTAGATACTACAAAATAATGAAACATACAGAAAAAAACTAATACATCATATTAACCTTGTAACCATTTTCATGGCTGAACAGAATAAAGGTACTAGGAGTCTCTTACTTATTTACACATATAAAGTACGACATATAAAACTATCAGAATCAAACTACCTTCCTCTTTCACTCTCACATGTAGAGCACATCCTATCTGTTGTATTCTGATTCTTGCAAATGAGCGATTACATTGCTGACAGTATGCGGAGTACACAGAATTTCACTCTTCCATTTCATGACTAATGAACAAAAAGAATATTTTGACTGTATAGTGTATTGGTCATTTTTGACCCGATCTTCCCGATCTTGGCGTTCCGAGGGATAACGACAGAAAATACGTTTTCATTTTTTCTTTCATTCTTTCATTTCTTTTTTTTATTAAATGGTCTTTATTGATGTTTTGCACGAAATTCCAGAAAAACACTAGCAATGCACGAATTAACTAATTTAGCCAGTCGAGGGGGTATTATACGTGATGTAATTTATATAAGTACTGTAGCACATAAGTTTCAGGGAGGAATTTATCAATAAAATAGATTTTCCAAAGGGAGTTTAGCTTAGTAGAAGGGGAAAACGAATGACCATGTACTGTAGAAATAGGAGAACCGACTTCGCCCCACTTCAATTTTGGGGGGGAACAGGGCCCCCAAAGCCCCCCTCTGGATCGGCTCCCTTGCTTCCCCCCGCTGATTGTTGACTAGTCTCTGAATGGTGGCCATTGGTCTGACAACAGTAGGTTCACGGGTTGCCAACCGTCCAGTTGTAATTCTTACAGTCCGGGTTTTTTGGTCAATTGTCCAGTGTCTAGCCGGTTACAAGTTTAAACCGGACGCCTAATGTTAGGTTTCGAGGGGTGTTTCTTATATTGTGAGTGTATTGGTGTTACAGTTTAAATATATTAGTTATACAGTTTAACTTTTGTGGCTGAAGACACAATTCTAAACTTTTGTCGCTCAAGACTCACAATTCTAAAATTAGTGGTCAAAAAGCACGATTTGTAGCTTATTCTGGGTCTGGTGAAACAAATATCATCAGTTCTGAATAATATTGTATTTCCTTACTTCTAAATTATGTGGTGTAATTTTTGCTTTAATAGTACACATGGTAAGCGTGGCTTACACTTTATAACTATTTTGGACCTAAAATATCTACTTGCACTCTTCCCCCCTCATTAATTACTTTTTCTCATTTTGAGATCTGCGTTGCGATTATTATAACAGTGAGTATTTATCTTGTAAATATACTTTTTAAAGTTTTAGCCATAATTTAATTTACGCAGACCTATTGAATACTGACTAGACATTAGGTTGATCATGACGTATTACAAGACGTATCAAATATTCTTGTAGAAAGCTATTTTAATCGAATGTAAATTTATTTCTTTAAGTTTAATTGTTAAGCTGTCTTTGGTAAACATTACATGATTTCCTATGGCAATTCGAGTCCCATATTTATAATTGATATATAACGTTTGCTTCCATTGCATTTTGTTGCCAATAGCTAAGATGCTTTAAGTGACCAGTTAGTTGAGACTGGGGAAATAAAATTTCTACACATTTTTGTGAACTTGAAGCCCTGCTCTGGATGGATTTCGTAAGCCTCTTAACCTTTTTTTTTTCTTTCCAAAAACCTGCACTGGATGATTTTTCGTAAGTCTTCTTTACCATACCCAGCCCTCGTGGGCCTGGCTATAACATGAAGACTTTGGATCGGCAATGGATAGGCACGAGGGTTCGAATTCCACGGCCGACTATCCTGACTGAGATTGTCCATAGTTTTCGCCAGTTTAGCCAGGAAAATGATGAACCATGAGCCAAATATGACTAAAAACCATATATGAATTTAGTTCATTTCCTTTACCAACACTTTTTACAGACAACACTGAATCAGTTGTTAAATTTCGTATGTCGCTTTACTCAAGTTGTCTTTGAGATCCAGTAATAAATGAAGTAGTTAGACCTACAGTAATTATTCTTGGTGTTTTGCATGTCCGGTTTCCAAACTGGAATAAACCAGAATGTCCGGTTTTTAAAAAGTTCTTAGTTGGCAACCCTATCGTTCAATTCCGATAAACTTCCTTAAGAAGTGCTGCATTAAAGTACAGTTCTACGACGTTTTCCACTACTCCTGTCATACCTCTTCAATACAGCAGTGTTTTACAAAAACGTAGTTATTTCCATTTTACGTTACCAACCAATGCTCATAACTTGTATTCTTTAAAATACTATAATGATTTACTCGTACTGGGCAAACATATATGTTAAATCAAATCGCTCAATTTACCGTTACCGATTGACCAGGATATTGCTTTTTTTTAATGTCTTCAAACGAATCATAAGCCATCAAGTGGCCTAAACCACACAGGCCTCTTGTACTCCTATTCTGGAGATCCCTCAAGGTTCAGAAAACGTATGATTGATGACTGATTTCTCAGTGGAGATTATCCAGATAACATTTCATAATGATAGAATTGACTTTGTCGGCCTGAGCCAAAGCTGCCTAAAGGCATAAAAAATTTAATTAAAATTAAAATAGGCTTTGCGCTGCGGAATCATCTCCCTGCTCTAGTTCTCAATCATAACGTTGTTTAAATAGATTTTTAGGTTTCGTTTTGACATTAATTATACAAGCTAACACTGCAAACGTACTTACCTGTCGGGATATTATTCTGTACGACATTACGCTGTAGTTTAGTTTAGTTCTTATTATGGTATAGCTAATCAGATGTCTGTGTTTCTACATATAACAAGATCTGCCACAAAAGATCCAGGATAAGCACGTTAAATGTAAGATATTGAAGGTTCCAATTAATGGCCTCGGTTTACTTCAAAGCAGTCGCGTTTTTTTATTGACACACTACGACTTGTGTTTCTGAAGGTGACTGAGAAATCTTCAGTTTCCACCTCACCTTATTTATCAAGTTTTTTTTTTATATAGTTGTCACCTTCCCTCGCCCTTTAGCCCGAGGAAGAAGAACTAATATGGTGACAGATCAAGTGACTACGGAATGCTGTATTTTCCTGTTAAGCAAGCAATTCCTAGGCCAGAAGAACTTCGTGTTAACTTTTGAATTATCGTGTAACAACATCATTGACCACTTACATCTTTGGCGTCGATTTGCCTTCCACAAACATTTCAAATAATTGACGTGGAAGATTTCTTTCATTTTCATCCTTTTGGCATATAGGTGTCCTGTACAATACGTACCTCTGGCGTTGAAAAATTAAATAAATATTGTTTTGTTGGTTGCCGCTAGACGATCTTGAAGGACTGGAACTTTTCCATTCAGCACTTTGCCGCTCAGATTGCCGGCTACATTCATAACACCGCATTTAACCGTACCCAACTGGGTACAAATGTACACGAAACAAGCATTTCTTGTTTTTTTTTATTCTTTCAAAAATATATAATTTTGAGGTGTTTTATAATTTTTATTTTGACACAAATATTCTTGTTCCCTCCTTGGATTCCTCTAAGCATTTCCGTGTATAACGTTTTATTATTTTTTTCTCATTTTCGAAGCAATCAGTATCGTTACAATAAGAATTGAAATATTTTGAGTAGCTTTATAACGATAATATACGATTTTAAAAATGAAAGAGACGATAAATTGACTAAAGTTGAATGGCTTGAATCAACTTTTCGTGTACGCGGATGATGTAAATTTAATACAGGCTCTAGAAAGTAACATGGATATCTTAGTAGAAGCGTGCGGTGAGATAGGTCTACAGGTAAACATAGAGAAAACAAAATACATGATAACAAGCCGAAACGCAGGGAATAACGGAAATAGGTACATAATAATTAAGAATGAGGACATAGAAACAGTAAGCAACATTTAAATACTTGGGAGCAAACGTAACAAACAAAAACGAAGTAACGGAAGAAATACAAATTCGTTTGGTATCAAGCAACGCATGTTTCTATTCAGTCCAGAAACTCCTAACCTCGCGATTAATATCAAGAAAGTTGAAATTGAAAATATACAGAACGGTTATTCTGCCGGTAAGACTTTACGGTTGTGAAAGTTGGAGTACGACCTTAGCAGATGAACATCAATAACATGTGTTTGAAAATAAGGTTTTTGAGAAAGATGTACGGGCCAAAACGGGACAAGTTGACTGGAGAATGGAGGACACTGCATAATGAAGAACTCCATGGACTGTACAATTCACCAGATGTAAAAAAATGAATTTACGCCGACTAAGGTGAGCAGCCCATGTAGCTCGAATGGGGCGAAAACGAAGATTATATTCTATCCTGGTTGGAAGGCCGGACAGAAGGAGACCATTGAGAAGATGGAGACGATATTGGGATGACAATGTTAGAATGGATCTTCGAGATGTAGATGTTTGTGGTGAAAACTGGCTTGATATTGCCCAGGATAGATCCCGATGGCGAACGAGTGATGAACTTGGGAGTTCCGCAAGTCATAGTGTAAGTAAGTAATTTATTTATTTATTTATTTAGTGACAACACAACAGGCAATGGCCTAATTATAGTGTTAAGCTTTACAAAGTAGTTGTACAGAGTTTATTGACAATTGTATCTCTAAATTCTTTAGGTGACATATATAGCATACGTCCAGATCATTGTGAACTGTACAGAGTTGGTTATATATAGTACAAATTCTCCAGATTGGTGACCTCATTAAGATATTGGTTCTTGCCTTTTTACAGTGGAAGAAACCAGTATTATTAACGCGAGTTTTAGATGATGGGACACGAAACTGTAATGTCGAAACTAAATCCATACAATCTAACTTATTTTGAAGAATTTTTTGCAGAAACAACAGATCAGCAATGTTGCGCCTTTGTTCTAAGCTCTGAATATTGAAGTTCTTAATGACTGCATTGTAACTGTCATAAGCAGGATAGATTCGAGTTTCTTTAAAGGTCAGGAATTTAAGAAATTTTGATTGGATTTTCTCTAATTGTTGGCAATGTTTCAATTGATATGGATTCCAAATAGAAGAAGCATATTCTACCTTGGAGGTAGAATATGCTACAATAGGTCTGTTTAGTACAATTTTATTAATGGAATAATCAAATTGATGAGTGGTTTTATTTCTATTAAATGATAATACTTTACATTTACTTATGTTGACTCCAATTTGATTAATAGCACACCAGTTTGCAATATTATCTAAGCTTTGCTGAAGTCTTATGCAGTCTCCGATAGAGTTGACTTTTGTATATATTTTAAAGTCATCTGCAAATAACAATTTTTCATTATCAGACACACAATCAGGAAGGTCATTAACAAAAAGAGGAATAACAAAGGTCCTAGGTTCGAACCTTGAGGAACTCCTGAGAGTGCAGAATATTCATATGATTTGTATTCTTTATAGACAACTGATTGATTGCGATTTGTTAAGTACGAATAGAGGAGCCTAATTACAGTGGGTGAGAAGTGATAGTGATTTAATTTTTCCAGTAATATATTGTGATTAACCCTGTCAAATGTTTTCTCAAAGTCAATATAAATCACATCAACTTACTTGCCTTCGTCCATCGAATTTGCTTTGTAGTCCGTAACAAGTGCTAAGTTTGTTACCGTGGATTTCTGAGAAACAAAGCCATGCTGCTTAGCTGAAATAACTGGTTGAATATGATTACCAATTCTCTTGTATAAGATCTGTTCAAATACTTTTGCAAAAGCTGGTAATATTGCAATTGGCCTAAAGTCATTAATGTCTCTAGTATTATTAGATTTTGGGATAGGAGAGACCAGGGCAGATTTCCATTTGTCGGAGAAAGTACATGTTTTTAGGGATAAGTTAAATGCTATCAATAGGGGATATTTAAATATATCAACACATCCCTTAACTACATATGAGGGTATACCATCAGAACCAACTGACGTTTTCGATTTTAAATTCTTGATAGCATTTTCAACTTCCTTTAGTTGAATTTGGTCAATGCACAGTGTCCCTATTTCATCATTTCTATTACTAACAGCATCACCATTAAGATTATTATATGTGTGAGAGGAGGATAGAAATACCGATTGAAAATGCTGAGCGAATGCATTTCCTATCTCATCATTCCTAGATAGCTCCTGACCTTCAAATTTTAATACATTTGGCGGTAGGTGCCTTTTTTTATTTTTGATAAAATTCCACAGTTCGCTCGAGTTGGTACTAATATTATTTTCAGAATTAATTATAAAACTCTTATAAGCAATTCTAATGTCTTTCTTAATTTCCCTACTTAATCGAGCAAATTCTTGATAGAAAGGTGCTGAGTTGATGGTTTTGACCCTGGATTGTTTATGATAATATGCCTTGACCTTAAGTTTTCTAATAATATCTTTGGTGAACCAACACGGATACTTTGAAACAGTACTTATTTTACGAGGAACACACCTATCAAATATTTCATAGACAATATCATAGAATTTACTCACTAAGTTATTAACATTCCGATACGCTTGTAAGAATTCCCAATCAATAGCTTGTAGTTCCTGATACAACATCAGAAAATTTGCCTTCCTAAAATTATAATAATAAGTGTTACTTTTCTCCTTTTCTTTCTTGACCTTTCTGTTAACTATTTCTATTATTATAGCTGGGTGATGGATATCTTCCGGTACCAACGGTAACAATTTTCTATTAACTTCAACATTTTCAAGATTTGACAGAACTAGATCTAGTGTGCGATTATTATTATTGGCAACATTGTTGAATGATCTCAAATCATAAAAATTTATAAAATTATATAAATTTCTACACTTTAAAGATGCGCTTTGCTCAAAATCGAATTCAGTACCGGTTATCTCCGGTAAGTTGAAATCACCAATGAGGAGAATAGGACTGCCTTGCGGACAAGTGGATTCAATGCATGCAAATAGGTTATCATACAAATCTATACCTGAAACCGGTTCAAAATATACAACACAGATAAACATTGGTCTCCCCTTTACAGTTATTCTAGCAATCAGACACTCATATTGATCATCACAGCTATTCAATAAACACAAATTGTATTTTTCAAGAGCCGAGATAAGTACCCCTCCCCCCTTTGACTTTCCAGTTTTATTAATATTGCGATCCTGTCTTAAAACAGTATACCTATTACCAAATAATTCATTGTCATAATGAGATTCATTAGTCCATGTTTCAGTAATTGTAATTATATCGTAATTATTTGATATTACACTACAGAAAAAGTCATTTGTTTTACCGCGCAAGGATCTAGCATTCTGATTATAAAGCCGCAGCGATTTTCTTGTTTCACTAAAACCACTAGTTACATTTGGAAAATGATTGTACACTTCACTGACTTCAGTTGAGGAAATCTTACCCTTTCCCCCTTCACATTCCTTACTTTGTCAAACTTTGTTCCTTGGGGGCTGTACCATGGTTGAGCGAGTGGTTCTGGTCATTTGTCTCTTATCGCTAGAGGTGGGGGTATCTTCACAGGTGGTTGAGAGAACTTCCTTTTGAGCATGCAGTGTTACAACCTCTGCAGTTTTGTTTTGAACTATTTGTTCACTTTGCACTAATGTTTTTTCACTTTTTTGTAGCTCTTCAAGGGTGAAAAGTCTATTATTAATGTATAGTTTATTGTACTGAAGCCTCGCACGATCACCTCTTCCACGAGCATCCTTCATGTAGTTCAATAGATGTTTCCTTGTTTCACGCACATTCGCTGAGAAATCTTCTGAAATAACAACTCTAGTTCCTTTCGCACGAAAAGCATTTTTAAGAATTTCATTTTTCTTTTTGAAGGCGGAAAATTTCACAATTATCGGTACATTTGATCCACGTCCGAGTCAATGCGCTCTTTCAATATGTTCAGAGTTTAAATCTACATTTAGTTGTTTTGTGACAAACTCTATTACTCGTTGTTCAGATTCTTCCCAAAATTCAACTGCATTACGATTTCCAATATTACTAAAAATTAGGTTGTTACGCCGTGATTGGTTTTCCAATTTATCTAAAAGCTCACAATTAATAGCTAATTGTTTCTTCAGTTCCTCATTTTCCTTCTTCACCACACTAATTTCGTTCACTACCACTTGAAGCTGAACACTCAAATTATTTGTTACACTAGAAATGTTTGTTATTTTCTTATCCATTTCTTCCAATTTTTTGTACAAGTCATCCAATGACGTAGGGCCTGGATTAACTTCCACTCCAGAGATCACTAACAGTGCTGCAATAATCACACCAAACGAAAACATTTTGAGCATTGAAGGGAAGAATTCAAAATTTCCACAAGGTTTGCAACACTTCACTTTCACTTTAGCCACAAACCTCCCTGTACGAAATCTCCAAGTAACAACATCGACACCCATCACGTCACGGTTCACTGACTTCTGGAGAGATGCTAAAACACGTCTGCACTCAAGAAAACTTCCTTCGTTAAATTATGATATGATAGTATCTAGTCTCTGTCCAGATTAAAGTAGTAATTCCCGTATTCACATCTCTTTTCAGTTCAGAGGAGCTCAAATTATTTCAATTTGTTTATTTTTACAATCCAGAACTCTACGACGCCCCGTCCTGAACTTTGGTACAATTTTCTCTAAAACAAGTTTGTAGTAGTTGTTTCGTTTGTCGTAGCAAGCCCGTTTGACAAAAGCCGTTCTCTAGTTTCAAAGAATTTTCATTGCGTTACAGTTAAGGGCAATGTAAAGCCAAGATGTACGACAGGAGATGGCAGCACTATCTCTGTATATGTCTAATGTATTTTTATCGTTGCACGAAATTTCAATGCTACTCCTACAAATTCAAGCCTAGAGAGTTCAAACTTTCAGGAAAGAAAGTTCATAACCAGTTCAAGAGTTCTATAAGTGCCGATTTTTTATTTTCTTTCTTGTTCATTGTTAAAATCGTTCCATGGATATAACAATGAAGCACTTTTTTCTTTGAACTCATTAGGTAACATTTTCGTAATCAAACAGTGATGTTGTACCTTTATGCCAAATTTGATTTCAATAGCCCCAGCGGTTTAGGTTCTGTATTCAATAAAACAATGGGTTCGGCGGCCAGTTTGGATCCAAGATGGCTACCGATTTTGCTCATTAACGAACTTAACCGAGATTGGTTCAAATATCTTCAAAATTATGGCCGCTAGCTTGTTAATATATATATATATGGAGCTACTGCGTACCCTAGTCGGTAGCGGGCTCGACTTCAGTGCGAGCGGTCCCGGGTTTGATTCCCGGTGGGGGCTCAAAAATTTCGTTGTTGACCGAGCATCGTGAGGACAATTGGGGAGCTACTGTGAATAAAAGACAGTGGCGATCACAGTGAGAGCTTCGGCTCTCCTCTCCCAACCCGTCTGGTCAGCGTGGGAGCAGTAGACCAACTCCCCTCTTAGGGGAGAGGCCTCATCCACTAATGGATTGAATATGGCTGTGATTTATTATATATATATATATATATATATATATATATATATATATATATATATACTTTGATATCGTACCGATCTCAATACGTAGAATTTTCTTCGAAATCTACCTAATAATCTATATATAAAAAACCGAATGTCTGTCTGAAAACGATACCAATCAATTTATATTTTATTTTTGGCCTTTAGACATGTAAGGCTCTGGCCGGAACAGCGCCGGATTAACATATATGTGGGCCCCTAGGCTAATTGTATACAGTGGACACCCTTTCCTAAAATATTTGCGTCACATAAATTTAAGTGTTCATCCAAGCTCTACGAGAAATATAATAGCGCTAAAATATAAAAATTAATTTTTGTAGTGCAGTCAAGATGTTGATTATTATTATTATTATTATATACAATATACAGATTATAGCTTTACAAGAGGTAATCCAGAATCCATTTTACAGAGTATATGGTAGTTTCTTTCTACATTTTTGTTTAGCAAA